>CM055094.1:81835007-82112507 GCA_029204225.1 Diphasiastrum complanatum
TGATTTTTGGTCCTGAACTGTCATAACTTGCTCAAAACACATCAGAATTACGTGCGTAATGGCTCTAAACCACTGGGGGGCTTAAAACAAGCATAATAAAAACTGGTTTTTCTTGAGAACCCTAAAATATTTAGGGTCAAGTTATACATGAAATTTTAGCAAAGTAATGAAAATCCCAGAATAGGCTCCAAAAATGACCAGGGTTAAGCTTTTGAGATAAATTTGGACTTAACCAAAAAATGCTTGAGGTTAACTGGATTTCTCCAGCATACAATAGGCTTCGGCATGTCTTGCAGCTCCGGGACTTGTTGGCAGAGCCGGTGTAGTTTAGGGTTTAGGGTGACCCCTAGATTTAAAGCTCTTGTACCACTAGAGTAGTCGAGTTTAATAATCAGAGGGGCCCTTTTCCCTTTACGTTGTCGACCTGAAACGTTGTGGAGAAGAGCGTGCCGTTGCTTGTAAGAAACCTTGTCAAAGCATTTCTTAATTATCTGAAAAGGATAACCACGAGCTCGAAGGCGCTTGTAAAACTGAATTTTAAGCTCTTCAAACCCGGTTCTGGTGCTTTCTCTGATGATGCTTAGGATGCCAAGAAGACCAAGGTAGATACTGATATCTATTGAGAGCTTTTTGGTAACATCTAGAAGAGAGCTTGCCGCTAACATGAAAGTGTTCATCTTTGAAAAAGTGAATATCTAAAATGTCAGCTTCTTTATCAGAGACGGAACGAGTGATTTTGATTACATCTTTAACTTGCATGTTGTAGTTGTCTAAAAACATATGCAAGCTATCTATGTTGTCATTCCAAATGCCAAACGCGTCATCTATGTATCGTTTGTAGTAGATCAACTGAGAGAAATCTTCCCTGCTTTGTTCCAAATAACATAGAAAAAGACAGGCGTAAACTGTAGCAAAGTTGCTTCCCATAGCTGTGCCTTGAATTTGTAACCAGAATTGATTGTTGAATTCCAAATAGTGGTGTCTTAGCACTATAGAGGCCAATGTCATAATCAGGTTGATTCTGCTGGCTGAAAACCCTACCTTTGAGATCAAAGCTCTTGAAGCATTCAGTCCCTCTTCTGTAGGAATACTAGGATATAGTGATTCTACATCAAAAGTGAAGAGTAAGACATTTGCAGGTAAGGTAAGATCTGAAACCTCTTTTATGAGGGTGAGGGAGTCAGTGAGATGCTGAGGTTGTTGCAGTAAGACAGGAAGAAGTTGGTGATGAAGCCAGATGGAGGCGTGTTCGAAAATGTAACCATTGTAGGAGCAAATGGATCTGCCGACTAGAATAGGTTTATGAATTTTGGGAAGAAGATAAAATGTGCAAGCTCTAAAACCTTTTTTAGGAATTTGGAGAATGTATTTTATTTCTTCTTCAGTCAAAATTGCAGAGTGTTTCAAACATGCCAACTGGATTCTGTCAAACAATTCTACCCAAGGAACTTCAGAAACAAAGAAATAGACCTTGTTATCTGAGAGTTGGGAGAGACCTTCCTTTTCATACCAAGTTTGGTTGAGGATAGCAAGTCCTAAATTTTTATCAGCCGGTTTGATGATAATGGAATTATCAGAAACTAGATGTTTAAGGGCTACTCTGAGTTTTCTTGGTAGGTAAGGTTTGTGAGTCCTTGGAAGGGAATCAATGAGGTCTGCGAAGAACTGTTTACCGATGTCTAAGATATTTTCAAGAACGGAAAATTTGCTAGGAGGTTCCCAAAGGCCACTAGAAATTTTAAATGGCGAGAAGGTATCTTCAGAAGTCTTGAAAAAGTATCTGAGACAAAAAGATCTACAAAGTTGTAGATAGCTAGAAAATAAATCAGAAGATGGAGGGCACAAAGGATGAGGAATGTAGTTCAAGCCTAAACCTAAAAGCTTCTTCTCATCGTAAGAAAGTGTTCTATCAGAGAGATTATGAATAGCAGTATTAGTTATTCTATAATCTACTTCAAACGAAGATTTCTTACTGAAGAGTAGAAGAGTGTAAAGTTTTGGGTCTAGAACCGGGAGCCAGAAGAGGGACCTGCAATGCCTTTTCCTTTCTCGCGATGATGAGGAGGAACGTAAACAATTGCGGTATTTTTCTGAGCTTTGGATTGATGTTGTTGACGACTGGATCCCCCAGATTTCTGGATGGATTGGCTTCTCTTTGAGGAGAAAGTACGACCAACAGAACGGAAAGTCGTCCTTCCTCTCTGCTGTTGCTCGTTTTAATACTGCTATTCATAATCTCTCTGATAGAACACTGCGTTTCTTTAAGGTGCGAAGAGAAGAGGTAAGAGTTTGAGAGATTCTCTGATCTGGTTAAGGCTTTTCATAACTGACTTACATGAAAGACTGGAAAAATCTTACTACTGTGTGGGAGTTCTAGTTCATAGGTGACCTCACCTAGTCTCCTACTGATGGTAAAGGGACCACAATACCTTGGAGACAACTTAGCACACACTCCTGATTTGAGGGTTTTAGAGTCAACTGGGACTCTCAAGTAGACTTTTTCACCAGTGGAGAACTGCACATCCCGTCTGTGTGGATCTGCATAATGTCTGGCTCGATCCTGGGACTACCTTAATGTTATGCTTAGCATGTTCTATCATTTGGTTTAGGTCCTCTAAAAAGTTTCTGGCTGCTTCAACTTTTTCTTGTTTAAACCCTACAACTGTGGGTGAGCATGGCTGAAAACCGTACATCAGCATAAATGGGCTGTATCTCATAGCTGAATGTTTGGTACCGTTATAAGCAAACTTTAATATTGAGAGATACTCCTCCCAATTAGTCTGCTTCTTGCTGACTTATGCACGAAGCATATCCTCCAGCACTTGATTTACCCTTTCTGTTTGATCATCCGTCTGAGGATGGTCGGTGGCATATTAAGTTCAGTATGGAGATGATGGAATAATGCCCTCCAAAAATTTCCAGTAAACTTACTATCCCGGTCACTGACTATGCCGGAAGGTAGACCGTACAATTTAAATAGCCCGTCTACAAACAACCTCGCTAACTCTACAGCCCTAACGGCTGTTTTGGTCGGAATGAAATGAGCCATTTTGGTCAGACGGTCAACTATGACCCATATAGCATCATTACCCTTTTGGGTTTTAGGTAGGCCTACTATAAAATCCATGGAGATACTCTCTCATTTACCAACTGGTATTTCTAAGGGATGCAACAACCCTCCTGTCTTTAAACGCTCTGCTTTATTTACTTGACATTTCTGACAACTGGTTACATACTGTGGACATCCTTTTTCATACTGGACTAGAAAAATTGCCTACGAAGAAGCTCATAGGTCTTCTGTATGCCTGGGTGTCCCGTGCTAGGATTGTCGTGACATTCATATAGGACACATACTCTGAATTGGGGACACATACTCTATCTCTATAGAGCAAGTACTCATCCTGAATGGAATACTGTTTCCATTTGAATCCTTGAGTCAACTGACCCTCAATTACTTGGGTTTGCTTGGCTAATATAGGCTCAGAATCCTCAACGTCATCTGATGACGTATACTCGGACTCATCATCATCCTCAATGAAAACTGTCGTATTCTTGGATGAACTGGCACCGGCCCCGGGAACTGGTTCTGGAGTCTGTAACTGTCTGCTCTAGACTGAGTTCCAGATAGTAGAGAAGAATGCATCATGCTGGCATTTCCCCCTCAAGGACTCGAGTAACTCATTATGAATCTAGGTAAAACTCAGCTCGTTTATCATAGGCATTCTGCTAAGGGCATCTGCTACTGTATTGAATTTTTCCACGTCTATATCTTATAGACATGTCAAACTCTTGCATCAACTTTGCCCAATGAGCTTTCCGACCTCTAAGCTCAAGTTGATTGCAAAGGTATCTAAGATTCTCATGGTCTGTCAGGACCTCAAAGTTGGCACCATACAAATAATGCCTCCAAGTCTTACGGGCATGGACTATAGAAAAGAGTTCCTTTTCATAGGCACTGTACCTAGTCTGAGCTGGCTCGAGTTTTTTACTCTCGAACGCAACTGGTCATCCACCCTGAGTTAGCATGGCACCTACTGCAAAGTCGCTAGCATCTGTTTCGACCACAAATGGCTGATTGGGGTCGACGACTTTTAAAACTGGTGCTGTAGCTAAGATTGTTTTGAGAGCATCAAAGCTCTCCTATTGTGCGGACTCCCAAATGAACTCCTTTCCCTTCCCCTTAAGAAGATTTGTCATGGGAACTGCTATCTGAACATCTTCCTTGACAAATCGTCTGTAATATCCCGCCAAACCAAGAAAGATCTGAAGTTCCAAAATATTTTGAGGTCTTAGCCAACTGAGTATGGCTTTGACCTTATTTGGGTCCATCTTAATCCCATCTGAATAGAGAATGTGACCCAAATATGCTACTTCTTCAATGAAGAATTCACACTTGGATTGTTTAGCATAGAGCTTATGCTTTCTGAGCAGTCGAAACACCTTTCTGAGGTGTTTTAGATGCTCCTTCCTCGTTTTACTGTAGACGAGGATGTCATCTAAAATTACGACTACAAACTTACCCAAGTATGGTCTGAGGACACTGTTCATCAAGGTCATAAAGGTAGCTGGAGCATTTGTGAGTCCAAATGGCATCACCTTAAACTCATAATGACCCTGACGAGTCCTAAAAGCTATTTTTGAGACATCTTCCGATTTTATACAGACTTGATGACATCCCAATCTGAGGTCTATTTTGCTGAAAAACTTAGCCCCGTCGAGTTGGTCAAAAAACTCGTCTGCCCGAGGCATAGGATATTTATTCTTAATTGTGACTTTATTGAGGGCTTTGTAATATACGCAAAGATGCATAGACCCCTCTTTCTTTTTCACCAATAGGACTGGTGAGGCCCATGGTGAACTACTGGTCTGAATTTGGCCTTTCCCAAGATAATCTGTTAATTGCCTAGATATTTCTTCATCCTCTGTTCGGCTGACCCGATACGGAGGTTGAGAAATAGGTGCTGTACCTGGTACTAGGTTTATTACATGATCTACCTCTCTGCTAGGTGGTAAACCATGTGGCAAATCTTCAGGAAAAACAACTTTAAATTTAGACAATAAAGTTTCTAATTTACTGGTTTTCTATTTAATAGAACTGGAAATAGAAACTTTAGGAATAAACTGAAAGTCACATAAGAATACCTGATGGTCTTCGTCTCCGATTAGCTGACAGAGCTCTGAACTACAGACTATGGCTGTTGGGAACATCATGCTCCCCATGCAACTGGATCTCTCGGCCTTTATGCTGAAATCTGAGGGTGTTCTCCTGATAGTTTCTGTGGAGGGGAAGGTCTTAAACTGTAGAGCCAAGCTCTCCGAGAACAATGTCTGTTCGATCCAGGTGCATTATCTGAAAGTTTATTTCATCTTGGTACCCCTGAATACCAAGATTTAACTTACTTACCATAGTTTCCATATTTTTTTATCTTCACCCTTAGCTAATGAAACTATGTACCTATGTTGACTAGGTAGTTCTAGGAGTTTAAGCTTTTTAACCAGGGTGTAGTTGATGAAATTATGGGTTGCCCCATCATCAACCATAACTCTTACTGGCTGGTTACCAGCTTTCCCATGCATACGTACTAGGTCATGCGGCCCAAAGCTAAAGGGTCTCGCTAGCATTGCAGAGGTCAGCTGGCAACAGTGTTCATGATCTTCATGATACACTTTGATCTCGAAAGCTACCGAGTCACTGTGGAAACATATAGTCTGAACAAGATAAACTTGTTTTTTATCTTTCTTATCTTCTTTAGTGAAAGGCCCATTGGGACACTGTCTAACTGTGTGTCCCTTGCCCATACACACAAAGCACAAACGTTCTTATTTGGCTTTCTCAAAATCATCTGGTTTTAAGGGCTATATGAGTGAAGGGCGTTTCTGAGGAGCTTCACCTTTAAATTTATCTTGGTTCTTTCTTCTTAAAAATTTCTTTTTAAATTGAAAGTCTTTCTGAGGAGGCTGCTCAGAAAGTGGCTGTTGTCTCGCCCTCTTCCTACCCACTGAATCATCAAAGATTTGAGCATATCTGAGAGCTTGCTCAAGGGTAGTAGGGGAGTTTCTCTGAACCTCTACTTTATATTCATCTTTGAGGCCACGGACAAATTCCCTAATTTTCTGATAATCATCCATATTTTCAATCTTTAAAATTGCTTCTCGATACTGCGAGATATATTGGATGAGGAATTTATCCATTATTGTTCTTTCCCAAGCTTCCCAGGCTCTATCTAGTTCATTTTCTGGTAGAAATTCTCTTAGGAAAGCTTCTTCAAAAGCTTTCCATGACTGGGGAGTCTGCCTAGTCTCCTGAAGATTTAACCACCACTTATAGGCCATAGGCCCTAAGGAAAGACTGGTCTCAATTGCTTGCAAATGGTCAGGGGTCTGTTTAAGAGCATGAATGTTCTTCCATTTGCTGAGGAAGGTTTGTAGAATGTCTGCGTTTCTATCCTTCTCTTCCCCATTAAAAGTAGGAGGTTTTAAATCTTTAAAAACACTGGGGTGAGGCCGTAAAGTCTCACCCGAAACTGATGGAAATGGAGAAAGGGATAACTGAGAAGTGGAGGGAAGGCTTCCTTTTGCGGAACTCAAAATCAAGCTTTTGAGTTCAGCGAACGAGTCATCCACACTGGACTTAAAATTGGCTAATGCCAACTTTAGTTCATCCACTTCTGTTACCAATTGGAGAAACTGCTCCTTGGTAACCAGTTCGTCGAGTTCTTCGGCAAATTGTTCCTGTTCTTCCACTTCCATGGGTTCCTTCCCTTTTCTGTAAGCCAAGGCTTCTGTTTCAAGTTCGTCGAAGCCTCTCTCCGGGGGTTGATCAGGTCCCTGAGGAGTGGTCATCTTCGGAACTGAAAGAGAGCTACCTTAACCTCTGAAGGAAAAAAAAAGTCTAAAAGACTAATTTACAATTGTACAAGGGAAAGGAAAGATGACTTAGCTGTCTTTGAAGACTGTACTTCCAAAGAAAGAATAAAGAGGAACCCTCTTAGCTCTTTTACCCAAGATTTCATACCTGCTGTCCCGGAAAATGCCAGTTTGAAGCTTCAAAACGGTGCCAAATTTCTCGGTTCTTGAGTTGAGTAGCTAACTGATCTGTTTGCAGGTGTAAGGCTCCAACAAACCGAGTTAAAACCGGAAATTTACAAAAAAAAAAATCGAATTTTTTGTGTTTCTATTGGCTAGAAAACCACCTGTTTGGCCTAATTTTCTGAAATTCAAGGCCCAAAACTTGCTTGAATCTCTGATCTGTTTTCGAATAGTAGGTCGCTGGTTTGTAGCAATCTAGTTTGAAGCTTCAAACTACTGAAAAATCTCAGAAATCAGGGATGAAAATCCAATTTTTCAACTCCCTGTCCAGCGTTGACCCTGCCACTCTATTTTTTATTAGACTTGCTCTAATCTACTCAGAACTTGCTACAATTTTCAGATCTGAGGGCTAGCTCTACAAGGATGGATCTGCCCATCTTTTTCCCTTGAAATTCCGCCCAGATGATTCAAAATTTCACTGAAATTGCCTTGTCAGATAACTGTCTCTACAGCGATGGATCTGTCTCATAAATCTAATTCATATTCCAACTGAAAGGAAGATGATTCAACGGAGATTTTCACAGTGGAAAGCTACTCGTCCAGCGTTGGATCTGTCTCTCCTATCTGCCAAAGTTTTAAGAGACTCTGAGCACTCTCTCTACTTTCTCCATGATGCTCCTTAACTCCCAAAGATGGAGATGGCTCTGATACCAGTGTAATAGTTCCTAACACCACAGTAGGGCAAACACTAACTGATCCACCCAACCTTGCCTACTCCTTGATATAGAGTAAGCCCCTCCTAGCCCAGTGTGAGGACAGATAGCATGCTACTGCCAAGTGCCGGCCACGTGGCACTGACGTGGCCGACTGCACGTCGGGACCCAACTGGGGGCCCTATCCTACTGACAGGGTTCCTAGGCTGTGTTAGGCCCGCCATGGGTATGGACCGTGCTAGGACACACTATTCACATTGTCTTGCCCTGTTGGTCATGTACGTTGGACACGACCTTGACTGTGGTATCTGACTTATCTGTGTTCCCTAGGGTTCGGCACTGGTTACGAGCTCGTAACACATGGTCCATAGCCATGGTGGGCCTAACACAGCCTAGGGACCCTGTTAGCAGGATAGGGCCCCCAGTTGGGTCCTGACGTGCAGTCGGCCACATCAATGACACGTGGCCGACATTTGTCAGTTGCATGCTACCAGTCCTCACACTGGGCTAGGAGGGGCTTACTCTATATCAGGGAGTAGGCAAGGTCGGGTGGATCAGTTAGTCTTTGCCCTACTGTGGTGTTAGGATCTATTACACTAGTATTACAGCCATCTCCATCCTAGGGAATTCAGTTTTCAACAGTGGAGAAAGTAGCTAGATAGCTCAGAACTTCTTCAAATTTTCAGAAAGATGAGTAGCAGGGCCAGCGCTGTAGAAGTGTGTAGAAAAGCTTGCTTTTCAGATAGAAATCAGTTAAAGTTTCTAGAGCAGGTCCAGCGCTGCATTTCTAGATTTCTTCTCTGATTTTTGCTATCAAATTCAAGGAAGTAGAGTGAAAATTTGAGGGGGAAGAGTGGTGTTGATCCAGCGCTGACAGTACCCTCATCCATTTTGATTTTCAGAGTTACACTTTGGCTTAAATCAGAAGTTTTTGGAGCCATCAGATAGCTGTCTAGTCAGCAAGGGTAGAGGAGTACCAAACTTAGAAAGTATTTGCATTTTTGGGGCCTCAAACCAAAGTTTTCAGAGAAATTGAACCTCAGCCAGGCAGCGAGTACAGTGTTCTGAAATTTTCAAAATTCAAAAGTGAATCTTCGTTTCAAATCTGATTTTCGGGAACCATTTCAGAAGCAATCAGATCAGCGAGCTACTATACTCAAGGAACCGAAAATTTTGACGCCGTTTTGGAGCTTCAAGCTGGGATTTTCCGAGACAGCAAGTCTAAAATCTTGGGAAAAGAGCTCAGAGGGTTCCTCTTCGTAATTTCTTTGGAAGTACAGTCTTCAAAAACAGCTAAGTCATCTTTTCTTTCCCTTGTACAATTGTAAATTAGTCTTTTTGACTTTTTTCATCAGAAGGTAAGGTACCTCTCTTTCAGTTCCGAAAATGACCACTCCTCAGGGACCTGATCAACCCCCGAAGAGAGGCTTCGACGAACTTGAAACAGAAGCCTTAGCTTACAGTAAAGGGAAGAAACCCATGGAATTGGAATAACTAAAACAGTTTACCGAAGAAGTCAACGAACTGGTTACCAAGGAGCAGTTTCTCCAGTTGGTAATCGAAGTGGATGAACTAAAGTTGGCATTAGCCAATTTCAAGTCCAGTGTAGACGACTTGTTCGCTGAACTCAAAAGCTTGATTTTGAGTTCCGCAAAAGGAAGCCTTCCCTCCACTTCTTAGTTATCCCCTTCTCCACTTCCATCAGTTTCTTTCACCCCAGTGTTTTTAAAGATTTAAAGCCTCCTACTTTTAATGGGGAAGAGAAGGATAGAAATGCAGACATTCTACAAACCTTCCTTAGCAAATGGAAGAACATTCATATTACAAGTAGAGGTGAGGAAGTCCTCCAAATCCAAGGTAGAGCCTCCAAATGTCCTCCAAGCAACATGCAAGCTTCAAGATGCTTCCCAACTCCAAGCTAGGATGCCTCCACCTGCAAGTAAGGATCTGCAAGCCTCCAAGGATCTCTCCTCCACCTGTGTCCCTACTCTTTAAACACAAAGATAGATAACAAGCTGGTCTCAAGTATTCACCACCCAACCATAGCTAGATCCAAGCTCCAAGCAAGACCTATCTAGCACCCCCTTGCTAACCATAAACAAATCACAAGCATACCACAACACTCCATAGCATACTCAAGATCCAAACCCTACTTATGTCCCATACCATAAGCAAGATCCAAACCTCAAGCATACTACCACAAGAAAGCACTCTACACACTAGTAGCAACACTAGAGCATAAGCCAAGCAAACAAGAGAGATCTCCCCCCCCCCCACAATGGGTGCCCTACTACCCTCATATAGATGGCCCATGGACCCCTCCAATGCACTATGGAGTTCCATGCTCATCCAAGAGAGAGAGAGAAGCCTAGGGGAGTTAAAGAATTTCCAAGAGCCTCCATAGGCTTATGGAATGTCAAGAGACTCCTTCCATAACCTATGACTCTTTGAATGCCTTTCTTGTGGGAGTTGGGAACTCAATGGACACTTTAGAAGGGCGCCCTCCTACTAGGTCCCATTGCCCAAGTTGTGCAAGTATACTTTGGTCCTAGACCAATAAAGTGATATGGTTCAAGGTTGAGGCCCAAGGTTTAGAAAAATAGTCATCCAATGACTTTCTAACACCTCACTAGGTTCCATACCTCCATCCAAGGCATAGACACCTACCTGTCCTTAATCAATGACACTAGTACCTTAATCTAAGGCACCTACCCTTAATATAAGGGTACCCCTTATCCAAGGGTCACGTGATCCCATACCTCCAACTAGGGTATAGTCACTTGCCTATCCTTATCCAAGGACACATACCCTTAATCCTAAGGGTACCTTGCCATATAGCCCCCAGCACTAAATGGACTATTAGGGGTCTGAAGTACTGCTAGTTGCATAGGTATGTAACAATTCATGCTCTTAAACAGACCCCTGACCATTTGCAAGCTATTGAGGCCAGTCTTTCCTTAGGGCCTATGGCCTATAAGTGGTGGTTAAATCTCCAGGAGACTAGGCAGACTCTCCGGTCATGGAAAGCTTTTGAAGAAGCCTTCCTAAGAGAATTTCTACCTGAAAATGAACTTGATAGAGCCTGGGAAGCCTGGGAAAGAACAGTAATGGACAAGTCCCTCATCCAATATATCTCGGACTGTTGCCAGCTGACCTCTGCAATGCTAGCGAGACCCTTCAGCTTTGGGCCGCATGACCTAGTACGTATGCATGGGAAAGTTGGTACCCAGTCAATAAGAGTTATGGTTGATGATGGGGCAACCCATAATTTCATTAAGTACACCCTGGTTAAAAAGCTTAAACCGCCAGAAGTACCTAGTCAGCATAGGTACATAGTTTCATTAGCTTAAGGGTGAAGATAAAAAAAATATGGAAAACTATGATAAGTAATTTGAATCTTGGTATTCAAGGGTACCAAGATGAAATACACTTTCAGATAATGCACTTGGATCACACAGATATTGGTCTCGTGAGATATTGGCTCTACAGCTTAGGACCTTCCCTCCATAGAAACTATCAGGAGAACAGCCTCAGCTTTCAGCATAAAGGCCGAGAGATCCAGTTGCATGGGGAGCATGATGTTCCCAACAGTCCTATGGTCTGCAGTTCAAAGCTCTGCCAGCTAATCGGAGATGAAGACCATCATGTATTCTTATGTGACTTTCAGTTTATTCCTGAAGTTTCTATTTCTTGTTCTATTCAGCAGAGAATCAGTCAATTAGAAACTTTATTGTCTAAATTTAAAGATGTTTTTCCTGAAGATTTGCCACATGGTTTACCACCTAGCAGAGAGGTAGATCATGTAATAAACCTAGTACCAGGTATAGCACCTGTTTCTAAACCTCCGTATCGGGTCAGCCAAACAGAGGATGAAGAAATAACTAGGCAGTTAATAGATCATCTTGGGAAAGGGCAAATTTAGACCAGTAGTTCACCATGGGCCTCACCAGTCCTATTGGTAAAAAAGAAAGAGGGGTCTATGCATCTTTGCGTAGATTATAGAGCCCTCAATAAAGTCACAATTAAGAATAAATAACCTATGCCCCTCGGGCAGATGAGTTGTTTGACCAACTCGACGAGGCTAAGTTTTTCAGCAAAATAGACCTCAGATCGGGATATCATCAAGTCCGTATAAATTCGAAAGATGTCTCAAAAATAGCTTTTAGGACTCGTCACGGTCACTATGAGTTTAAGGTGATGCCATTTGGGCTCACAAATGCTCCAGCTACCTTTATGACCTTGACGAATAGTGTCCTCAAACCATACTTGGGTAAATTTGTAGTCGTATTTTTAGATGACATCCTCGTCTAAAGCAAAACGAGGAAGGAGCATCTAAAACACCTCAGAAAGGTGTTTCGACTGTTCAGAAACAATCCAAGTGTGAATTCTTCGTTGAAGAAGTAGCATATTTGGGTGACATTATCTCTTTGAATGGGATTAAGAATGGACCCAATTAAGGTTAAAGCCATCTCAGTTGGCTAAGACCTCAAAATATTTTGGAACTTCAGATCTTTCTTGGTTTGGCGGGATATTACAGACGATTTGTCAAGGAAGATGCTCAGATAGCAGTTCCCATGACAAATCTTCTTAAGGGGAAGGGAAAGGAGTTCATTTGGGAGTCCGCACATTAGGAGAGCTTTGATGCTCTCAAAACAGCCTTAGCTACAACACCAGTTTTATAGGTCGTCGACCCCAATCAGCCATTTGTGGTCGAAACAAATGCTAGCGACTTTGCAGTAGGTGCCATGCTAACTCAGGGTGGACGACCAGTTGTGTTCGAGAGTAAAAAACTCGATCCAGTTCAGACTAGGTATAGTGCCTATGAAAAGAAACTCTTTTCTATAGTCCATGCCCTTAAGACTTGGAGGCATTATTTGTATGGTGCCAACTTTGAGGTCCTGACAGACCATGAGAGTCTCAGATACCTTTGCAATCAACCTGAGCTTAGAGGTCAGAAAGCTCGTTGGACAGAGTTGATGCAAGAGTTTGACATGTCTATCAGATATAGACGTGGAAAATTCAATACAGTAGCAGATGCCCTTAGCAGAATGCCTATGATAAACGAGCTGAGTTTTACTCAGATTCGTAATGAGTTACTTGAGTCCTTGAGAGGGAAATGCCAGCATGATGCATTCTTCTCTACTATCTGGAACTCAGTCCAGAGCAAACAAGTACAGACTCCAGAACCAGTTCCTGGGGCTGGTGCCAGTTCATCCAAGAATACGGCAGCTTCCGTTGAGGATGATGATAAGTTCGAGTATACGTTGTCAGATGATGTTGAGGATTCTGAGTCTGTATTACCCAAGCAAACCCCAGTGGTTGAGGGTCAGTTGACTCAAAGATTCAAATGGAAACAGTATTCCATTCAGGATGAGTACTTGCTCTATAGAGATAGAGTATGTGTCCCCAATTCAGAAGATTATAGACAGCAGGTCCTATATGAATGTCATGACAATCCTAGTGCGGGACACCCAGGCATACAGAAGACCTATGAGCTTGTTCGTAGGCAATTTTTCTGGCCCAGTATGAAAAAGTACATCCACCAGTATGTAACCAGTTGCCATAAATGTCAAGTAAACAAGGCAGGAGGGTTGTTGCATCCCTTAGAAATACCAGATGGTAAATGGGAGAGTATCTCCATGGATTTTATAGTAGGCCTGTCTAAAACCCAAAAGAGTAATGATGCTATATGGGTCACAGTTGACCGTCTGACCAAAATGGTTCATTTTATTCCGACCAAAACAATCGTTAGAGCTCCAAAGTTAGCAAGGTTGTTTGTTGACGGGTTGTTTAAATTGTACGGTCTACCTTCCGGCATAGTCAGCGACTGGGACAGTAAGTTTACTGGAAATTTTTGGAGGGCAGTATTCCATCATCTCCATACTAAGGTATTGTGGACCATGGTTGATTATTAAGAAGGTGAGCCAAGTAGCTTATAAGCTACAACTATCTGTGGGATGCAAGATGCATCCAATATTCCATGTTAGCAAACTGAAGAGATGTTTGCACGATGGCGATCGCCTTGTGGAAGGTCTAGTGTCTCTTGAGGAGAAAGACACCATAGGTTATGGGCCAGATAGAATCCCAGATCGAAGGGAGTGACGATTGCGGAATCGTCTCCTTCAAGAGTATCTTGTAACATGGAAAGGGCATCTGTTGTCAGATGCTACCTGGGACGCGATAGGCATTGCAAAAGTCTTACCCAGAAGTTGTCATCGAGGACCGATGACTTGTTAGAGGAGGGAAGGATTGTTAGAGTCCAGTTACGAATCTATCATGACCTCGGCACGGCCGGTTACCAAAGGGCCTGAGGCCAAGTATTGGCAAGGACCGGTGATCGAGGAGGACATTTGTCCCAAGTTGGGACCGATGTGTCACGAGCAGTGACCTGGTGTGGCCGCCTAACAAGTTGTCAGGCCGTCGGGACCCTAGCCGTCAGTGACGAGATGCTAGCCGGCAAGTAGTCGGGGTGACCAAGAGGGTCACAGGTGTTTGGCGGGGCATGGGGGTGGTACCCTATGAGTCACTCAGTATTCACAGGTCACAGGGGCCATGCATGCCATATGGATTGATCACCCACAGGTGGATGCCATGTGCCAGTTGACGGGAATAGCAGGTAGAAGGACTCAAAGAGGGGGTGCCTATGGTTGGGAGGTTCATTCTACACACCGACTTCTAGGATTCACAAGCTTGGAGAGAATGGCTTGTGACAGAAGCTAGTAATGAGATGCTGGCTAGAATCAGTAATACTCTCCGATGGTAGCAAAGAGGCTCTCAACATAAGCATCTCTCGTAGTAAAAGGCCGACACATCTAGGATCCTGATACTCCAAAATGTACTGAGGGTAATAGGGGTGTCACGATATAAACAGTGATATCGGCCACGTATCTCATAGTATGTAGGGCATATAAAGATAAAATGAAAGTCATCCTCCACTACACCCAATGTGCATATCTGGCATATCCGATGCTCTCTCAAAATGCCTGAATATCTACCTATCTCCATAGCAAGCTGATGTGAAGAGACTCGTAACTGTCCCAATCTGTATCGGAGCCCAAAAGAAAGAGGAAGAGAGAGATATAAAGGTCTAACAGGGAGTCCCAAACTGTCTCTGCGTAAGATATATGTGCCATAGAAGGTAAGCTGACTCTCTCATGGTCAGGACAATCCCATACTATGTGACAATATCTCCAAAACACCTGCTGTCTGATAAACGTATGAGTTCCCTGTGGGAGATCCAGCATCGAGAAGCCCCATGACTGAAAGAAAGCCACCACATCACCATACCAAGCAGACCTAGCCTGCTGTCCAGCTATAGTCTGAGAAGAAGTAAGCGTTGCCCTCATGTATCTATGAGTATCCATGGTCTCAAGTCGATGTAGAAAGGTAACAATCTGAAACATAGCCTCTACCACCATGGGGAGTGAGGCGAACTCCGCTAAAAGAATCTCATCAGGAACTGACGGCTTTGCACGAATCATCCTCCCTAACATGGTGATCTGCAGACGAGTGATGTCTCGCCAAGTACTCTGAGATATCCTTGGGCACCAGACCTCCGCCAAGTGCATAGCATAGGTGAGACTACTGTAGAGAAAAGGTGGTCTCTGGTAGTAGGATCATGAATATGGTAAGTAGTACACACTCTCTCCATATGTACCAAGGCAGCATGTCCCTTACGCAGGCAATATAGAGCAGTAGAGTGAAAAGAGAGAGAGAGAGAGAGAGAGAGAGAGAGAGAGAGAGAGAGAGAGAGAGAGAGAGAGAGAGAGAGAGAGAGAGAGAGAGACTAATGTCCAATTGACAGAAAATTTACTCGGATCATACAAAGAACATTTTTTCTTGACCATAGAGTAAAAAGCCGGCGCACAAACTTTTCCTCTACGAAAAAGTAAACCATTCCGAATGAAATATTCATCAAATATCTTCTCTTCACGAAACTTCTTGGAATCCTGCTTTCCAAGATTATTTCTCACAATAGAGCTTCGTACCATGAATTTTTGCCAAATACGACCGAAAAACTCATCGGTTCGCCGACAAAGGTCTTGCATAGAAAGATACAACTCGGATTGGAACTCAACAAAGCATAACTGATTAACCTCTCCTATCCGGCTCAAAGCATCAGCGACACAATTCGACGTACCACGACGATACTTAATTTCAAATTCAAACTCCTGAATGAGTTTCAACCAATGGTCCTTACGACCCCTAAGGTCCAAGGCATCACAGATCTACTTAAGAGACTCGTGATCCATCATAACCATGAATTTAGACACATACAAATAATGTCTCCTGATCTTTAACGCATGGATGACAGCAAAGAGTTCCTTCTCATAAGTTGAATATCTACTTTGAGCTGGGTCCAACTTCTTGCTTTCGAAAGCCACAGGTCTACCATTCTGGTAAAGGAATACACCTACCGCATAGTCACTAGCATCTATTTCCACCAGAAAAGGTTTGCTAGGGTCCACTATGTGTAAAATAGGGGTTGTAGACACTAACGTCTTCAAAGCCTCAAAGCTTTGATTGAGTTCATCGGTCCAGATAACAGGTGGACTAATTTTTGAACGCCTTTTGATTTTCTTCTTATTACTCTTTTTAGCTTTTCTTTTGGCTTTCTTCACTCCCTAAAGAAATTTGTTAGAGGCAATGCAATTAAGACATAGTCTTTAATGAATTTATGGAAAAACTCTGTGAAGCCCAAAAGAGATTTAACTTCTCTAATGGTCCCAAGTACTTGAGTCTTGTCTGAACGAACTCACATTAAACTCCTTAGCATAAAGCTTTGTCTGCCTTACATTATCTAAGACGGTACGCAAATGTGCCTCATGCTCCTCAACAGTCTTACTATAAATCAGTATGTCATCCAAAAATACCATGAGAAACTTCCGTAGATATGGACGAAGAATATCATTCATCATCTGTTGGAAGGTTGTCCCCTTCCAAGTACAATATTTTAATGATATATTTGGTATAGACAATCTAAAAAAAATTTCAAACAAACTTGTATTGCAAATGACACAACAACTCCAAAGTCAAGTAGAGCACTGTTATATTCTTGACCCAATAGATGAAATGCATTACATCAACTCCGTGTTCCTAAACAATCGGTCCTGTGGTACTGAGTCCTTTTCCGCATAGTAGGGACTAGACAAATTCTTTTCAAAGGCTCAATGGAGGGGTTGCCTCAATTCCTTTGTGCATCTTCTCTCATGTCAAGGCACTTCTCGCCTCTTTCAAGATGCAAATTGGGCAAACCAGTTTTGTACACAATTGAGGGCAACAACCACTGCACCGACCATTTCCACTTCATCTTTGCTCTTTCAAAATGTGGACAGCAACAAATCGTCTACAATTTGCTGCAAGAATAAGCACATGGGCATAAAAGAGGCGATCCATGATTTTGAAGTGCCTTTATTGCAGAACGGTGAACCTCCACAGTAAATTTATGTGGATGACCATGTAGTCCAGAGTCTAAATATTGATTTATCGCATTTGCCTTTGAATGTGTCTGTAAATAATCCCTTAAGAGTTAACTTACCTGAAGGAATTATATTTAACAAACTTAGGCAAGAATATAGCGATGTTTTTCCTGATAAACTCCCTGATGGCCTACCTCCCCAAAGGAGTGTTGACCATCAGATAGAGTTGCTTCCTGGAAGCCAACCTGTATCTCTTTTTCCATATAGGGTAAGCATCAGATGGCGGCACACACTTGTGTGGTGACTTTAAAACGTTAAATGATTTAACCATCAAGAACAGATATCCCTTACCTAGGATGGATGATCTTATGGATCGTCTGAATGGGGCTAAGTATTTCTCCAAGATTGATCTTAGATCAGGATACCATCAGATAAGGATTAGGAACGAAGATGTTCCTAAGACTGGATTTCGATCCAGATATGGCCATTATGAGTTTTTAGTGTTACCTTTTGGACTCACGAATGCGCCTGCCACTTTCCAGCAAATGATGAACGATATTCTTCGTCCATATCTAGGAAAATTTGTGGTAGTGTATCTGGACGACATATTAATTTATAGTCGGACCCTTGAGGAGCATGAAGAGCATCTTCGTATTGTCTTAGATCTTCTAAGGCAAGAAAAGCTCTATGCTAAGGAGTCGAAATGTGAGTTCTTTCAAACTAAACTAAAATACATGGGCCATGTCATATTGGATAAAGGTCTTGAAATCGATTATGACAAAGTCCGAAAGGTGCGAGAATGGCCGAGACCTTTGACAATTCGTGATGTGAAATCCTTTTTGGGCTTCACAGGATTCTTTCACAGGTTCATTTTGGACTATGCCTTAATAGCATTGCCCTTGACGAACGTTCTTAAGGGGGTGAAAAAAAAATGTAGTCGTAGAAAAAGTCCATTGATAATGTGGACGGATGAAATGAATGAGAGTTTTGAGACTCTCGAGCATTGTGTTTCTACGGCTCCAATTTTGCATATTGTCGATCCTAACCAGCCCTTTGTGGTTGATATGGATGCTAGTGACTTTGAAGTTCGAGAGGTCCTTTATTAGGACGGTAGACCAGTTGCTTTTGAAAGCAAAAAGCTGGATCCTGATCAGACTAGGTATTCTACTTATGAGAAGGAGCTTTTTGCAGTCATTCACATGTTAAAAATCTGGAGGCATTATCTTTATGGTGCCAGATTTACGGTAATGACTGATCACCAATCCCTTAAGTATATTTGTGATGCGAAGGACCTTCGTGGCCGTAAGGCTAGATGGTCGGAACTCATTCAGGAGTTTGTCTTCGACATTAAGTATTGTAAAGGTACGTCAAACTGTGTTGTCGATGTCTTGAGCCGGATTGGAGAGATTAATCAGTTATGCTTTGCTGAGATCCAATCTGATTTGTATCTTTCACTACGGGATCTTTGTCGAACCGATAGGTTTTTTGGTCGCATCTGGCTAGATGTCTTGACAGGAAATTCTAGATCTAGTGATGACCTTGGGATGCAGGATCCCAAGCAATCCCGTAATGATAAGTTACTTGAAGACTATTCCATAAGGAATGGCCTACTTTTCCGAAAGGGGAAGGTTTGTGTGCCAGATAGAGAAAACTTGCGGGCCCAAATCTTGCAACAGTGTCATGACAACCCTTGTGCTGGTCACCCAAGCATACAAAGGACACTTGACCTTGTTAGGCATAATTTCTTCTGGCCTAAGATGAAAGGTCATGTGGAGGCATACGTTCAAAGTTGTGAACAATGTTAACAAAACAAAGCGGAAAGACTCAAAGTTGCAGGTCTTTTACATCCCTTGAAAATTTCCAATAAGAAATGGAAAAGTATTTCAATGGATTTTGTGGTTGGACTCCCTAAAACCCGAAGTGATCACGATGCCATTTGGGTGGTGGTTGATAGGCTAACCAAGATGGCGTAGTTTATACCAACTAAATTAATTGTCAAGGCATTTGAACTAGCCCAGCTTTTCGTTGAAAAAGCATTTTTTTCAAAGGCCCTCTTCGGGCTCTAAGTTTCTCTAATGGAGTAATTTCTTGGCAATGTAGAAGCTATCAAGGAGCGTCCCGTATGGTCAGCTAGTTTTTCGAGGTTTTGCTGTTGTTGTTGGTTTTGGCGCTGAGCTCTAATAAGGACTCTAATAGGTTCTAATGAGATATGTCGTGTTGGGAGGATCATGTTAGGTTGCTTTGAGCAATCCTTGAAACTGTGTTTTCGAACACAGTTTGGACATTCAGCATGGTATTGGTTCTTCACTTTGCAGTCGACCATAAAATGTCCCGTTTCGCCACAGATAAAACATCTGTTGCTCATGGGTCCCGTGGCAATTGCATAGCCATCTTGGAGGGCTAGATGTCCTGGATTTTCTGGATTTGTGGTATACTCATCTCGTTTGCACGAGCATGAGGTATCTTCATGATAGTGTTGAGAACTACCAAAAGTAGGTGTGTTATCCTGATGGTATGTTTGATCGTAGGAGTGGTCGATGAAATGTGTTGGTGCATGTTTTTTATGGTTTCGATGTTTTTGTGCTCCTACGTCTTGATGTCCCCTTGGAGGTGGACCTAAGAGTGCCAATTGAGGTTGAGGTTCATGCTTGGATTGTCTTGGCAACTCTTGGATATGAATCTTCGGATTGTTTCATGGAGGATATTGCTAAGATGGGTTATGTGAAAAAAAATGGATTTCTAGGGAGCTGGTATTGGCCTCCTAATTGGTCATGATGTTGGTTCCTCGGATTGTAGTAGCAGTAGAATGAGGTATGGCCCATAAAATCACATATGTCGCATTTAATCAAGGAAGTATCTGGGACCGGTTGATATGATCGGCACTCATTGCCAGTGTGTGCACCCCGACAATGAAGACACCAGGTATTATCTCGTCTATGATGGATCTTGCCAATGGGTAACTGACCTGGCATGGAGCTCTGTATAGACTTTAGGGTATTTTGAAACTCTTTCGTGAGTTTCCTCATCTGTTATTGGTGTTGCTGATTAAGCAACTCCATCTGTGTTTTCCATAATTATTCTCGAGTTTCTTCATTTGGTTTAGAGTCATGGACAACATGATGTGCTCTCTGTTCTCGAGGTTTATCAACATCCGATCTCTCGTCTTCTTCTCGGATGGCATCAGACATGGCTTGTTTTAATGATGTGTATTCATCATTAGATCAAAGTTCACGTCTGATCCATCTTGGGAGTCTAGCTAGGAACCAGATGATGAGCATGGACTCTGTGGGCTATTCTTGTACCTGATTTTTTAATCTTTTGAATCTTTCAATATAGTCACGTACTTTCTCATCTTTTGTCATTTTGATATTACTTAGTTTGACAAGGGGACTCTCAATCAAACGAAATGGTTTGAATCGCTTGATGAAGGTTCAAGAGTGACAAATCTTGTTTATCTTCACGGTCTAGGTTGAAAAGCCATTCTCGTGCTCGATCGATCATGGTCATCGAGAAGAGTTGTATCATGGCTTCTAGAGATGTCTCACCATAGACATCACAAGCATTCTCAAAGACTTGGAGAAATCTTTTGAGGGTCTAAATTGTCGTCGTACTTAGGAAGGTCTAGCTTTGGTGTTCGTTTTTTAGTACGTGGACCATGATGGGCAAAAGCCCCGTTTAAGTGAGCTCTTGCTTGTGATGATTCAGTGACATGAAATTGCAGTCGGTCATATGCAACTTCAACTCTCATAGGTTCCCATATCTCGAATGGGTTGGTGGATGGCTCATGGATTTGTGATTTCCTTCGAGAGTACCTATTGTATCTAGCTTGTTCTGTGGAGGGAGATATCATCTTCGGTGGATAATCCTCTGTGGAATTTGGATCGTAAGGACGATCCATATCGAAAGTCTAGAATACCTTAGGATTGGGTATTTGGGTTTCTTGGACTCTGTTTTTTTTTTTTTTTCAACACTCTAGGTTTAAAATATATCAAGGTATTTTAATCAGAGTATAGTGATTTGTATATATCCAAATGGCACAATATTTAAAATAGTGGTATTGCAAAAGGACTTAGGTGATAGTTGTGGCAATTGGCTAATAGTAAGGTGTAGTCAAATATAGAGTTGACTTCCAATTGACTCGGCTCGGTCGAGATTGCAATGCAATGACTCGGTTGAGATTTGAAAAAATGGGTTCGGTCGAGGTGACACTACAAAGAGTCGGTTGAAATATGAGGTATGGCGTCGGTCAAGATCTCAACGAAAATAGTCGGTCAAGATCTGAGTTATGGCTTCGGTCGAGATCTGACAGAAATGCTCGGTCGAGACCTTACCAGAGAGACTCGGTCGAGATCTTAACGGAGAAACTCGATCGAGATCTTAACTGGAGGCTCGGTTGAGATCTGATAGAAATGAGTCGATTGAGATCTGATCGTGAGGCTCGATCGAGATCCGAACGGAGAACTCCGGTAAAAAATTGAGTTTTGGCTTCGGTCGAGATGTTAACAAAAAGACTCGATTGAGTTTTGAATTGTGTCGATGGAGATGTTAACAATAGACTCGATTGAGAATGAAACTCTGGACTCGGTCGAGATTATAAGTCAAGACTCGGTCGAGAGTATACGTGGAGTATCTTGTTGAAAAGAAATATTCAAAAAATGGAAATGCATGTTCATAAAAAAATCACTCAAGGAAGCTGTCATGAACAACGAGCTTCAAGAATGCCAAGAACTCGTGGAGGATCTTCTTTATTCAACAAGAGCAAATGACATTACAAGTAAAAGCTCTCTCACAAGAGAGGGGGTCTCTTAAATAGACCAAGAGACTACCCATGTGAAGCCTAAGTGGCAATTCCACTAATCTACAAATTCCAAGTGGAATTAGCCCATCCACAAGAGATCACCGTCAAAAGGTGGCTCACTCTAATTTATTTAAGAGGGGTTTACATTTATTACAATGCCTAGAAATAATACTAGCTCCTACATGGTCATTCCTTCTTGGGATTCACCATGAGGCTCACATAACATAAAACTATATACCTTGCTAGTATTTCTTGGCTCTCATGCTCAGCTCTCATCTTCTACCTTTCCTCTTCCTTCTGAGACCTCCTCGGTCTAGGGTGAGAGGTGCTCTTCATACAACTCAGCTCGACATCTTGGGGATTCCTTGGAATCTGCCAACATACATATTCATTGATAAATTAAACAAGGAGTTACCTAAATCATGAAATATGCAGTTTTCACAATGTACATTTATAATGGATTCGAGATTCTTTAAATGCTTGATTATTTTTTAATTTTAAAGCTCCTACCTTCAACTACAACAGCTTTTACAAGTGCAGGCAATCTGATGTGCATGGTAAACTAACAGGTGCAATCGATATCTTTGGCAACAACCCAAGATGTTGGGACATGTTCAGAAGCACGTATAGGCATGCACCCAAATGAAGAAAAAATAGCTGGGTGGGAGTTTAATTGCATGATTTTTATTGAGTATAATTCGTGGCATTGATATTTCTTAAAAATACTTCATTGCAAAATATCTTCATGGAATTCAATGTAATACCACAACTCATTTCAAATCCCAATTTTCTAGTTGCCAGCATGAAGCCTAGAAGGTGCAATTTCACCAGAGATTAAGCAATAAATGGACAATAAATTTATGAAGCGCCCAATTGCAAAGATCTAAATATGTCTACATCAATGGCAAGCCTACAATGAACCCAAGCAAAAAACCTTGAATATAATTGAAAAACAACTTGGCTTCATACTGGAGCATTTATAAGTATCAATGAGATACGAGCTCAAATCTATAAAATCCAACAAGAAAATCAAACCTGGCTACCTTGCCAATCAAGAGAAACTGTTGTAACTACGAACTCTTTCACTCACCAAACCAGACTTCCCAAGAAACCCCTGAAATACAATTGACAATATTCGAAAAACATCTATACTGCACGAGAAGCATCATATATACCTTAATGAACAATTTTGCTAAATGCAAGCTCGGGATGAATTACCTAGTGCAAATAATTTCACAACAAATAAAAACATTGACGGGGCTTCAGTGCTATGTAAGTACTCACAACTTAAATTAAAAAATTCATGCAATGCAAATGGTAACTAACCACAACATTACTTAGTTTGGAAAAAGTCCCTAACAGTAAACATGTGAAGTCAAAAATCAAGACAACAAGATTCTTGTTTCAAAGAACTTCAAAAGATCTTCTACAATTCAGCAAGGCATACACAAACCACCTCTCCATAAAGGCCTTGTTAAAGCAACTCCAGGTGCCAAGTTGATCAGCCAGAACCCCAGTGAGAATCGATAGTATCATATCTTATAAAGATCATTTACTGGAAGTCCCAGTCCAAAAAGACAGTCTCTGCCAGTATGACTTTGTGAATTAATAGAGTTTCCCAGTGGAAAGAAAAGAGGTTGAACAGAGTGTACACTACATCCTGTACATTTGATATCCTGCTCCCCCACCTCATGCATTATACAACTCTTCATCCAAAAAATTTCATAGTCAAACCTCTGTCAAGATAGGTTCCAGCTTTATACAACCACCCACCTCTAACTTTGCCCTAAAGTTAAATTTGAACAAACCACTTCTAAGACAATCCTTGGCTGATAGCTATGCATGACAGAACAGTCGCCTTTGCAACTACCGCTACTAACTTGCCCTGATTTTCATGATAATGGTACCAGCCGCCACAGGATCTTACTCGTTGATATCAGACTACTACAGGAATACCAGTAGAATCCTTCTGAATCGTTGACATTTGTTCTTGAAAATCCTCCTACATAAAAAGCAAAACTCCATCTGTTTAGAACATAGCAAATAACCACTAGTTTTATTAAAGAAAGTAGTTGCTTTTAAAAAATGTCTCACACGCACACACACAAAACTAGATTCCAGTATGTTCATGAAAGCTTCAGGACATGAAGCCGATCTGGCTATAAGGACATACTGCATTATAAATGACAGTGATGTATAATATAAAGAACAGCTTGGACAGCGAGCAATCTCTTCTCCAATTCTCAGCTCCTCCTGAAAACATACCAAACACCTTCAAAACCTAAAAAATATCGAAGTACAAATACAAATATCTATTGACTCCTATGATAATGATATCCACACCATTTATCGGAATAACAACTACCAGAAGTCACATAAGTCAGAAGTTGACTTCCAAATCTAGGATAGTTTTTTACAGATCTTAATATTATGATAAATTTTTAGAATGAAAACAATTTACTAAGGACTCCTGTCACAAAGGGATAAAGGTGTACTCGAGTGATCTGAAAGAGGTCACCACAAGGACAAGGGTAGGTGTAGGCTTGAAGCTCGTCATTCCACTCCATGTCCTCGATCTCCACATCATCGTAGGACATTGCAACTCTATCCTGCATAATGCAGCCAGGGTTTAGGGTTTTCTCAAAACAAGAAATAATAGATTTGGCAATTTCCCTACTTATAGCCAAGAGGAAGCCCTAAAAGGAAGCTTCCGGTGGCTAGGGCCCAACTGGGAGGGGAAATAGTGCCCCCTCCAAGAAGGCCCCCACTCTCCAGTAATATGTCCAAATGGCCTAATAATGAATAATAAGGCCAAAGGCCAACCATATAGTCTAAGTGTCACTAATGAATAAAAAAGGGCCCAAGGCCTGCTTATGCATAAAGTAAAGTAAATGTAAATGGACGCGGCAAATGTAATGAGCCGAGTCCATAACTGCTAACAACAACATTGTTAGCTGCTCTTAGTCTGATTCATGGTAGTGAGCTCCTTACATGATAGTGATAGCAACTAACGATTCGTTTTCCTAAGAATCCATGGCAACCCATAACTTTCCCTCACTTGCATTCTTCCCCAACTCCCACAGGTCTTCTCTTGCACTCTCTTTTTCCACGAATCTACTTTCTCTCTTTTCTCCTCAATACTCTATTCTCTCTAGAAGCATAATAATAATGAGGTCTCTCTTTCCCTTCATTCTCTTATATTTTCATTCCTTGCAAATAGGATGCCCTTTTATTTGAAGTTGTGTTGAGGCTTCCATTTTGCTCATCTTTCACTAAAAATTTCGGTTGGTTCCATGAGCAAATGGTTTTACGTGCCTGCTAGTTTTAGTTTTCCTTTGTCGACAAGCCCTTCAGTGTGCTTCCCCAACAAATTGTTGTGACTAACTCTACATGCCTGTGATTTTTTTTTTGTTGAAATGGACCATTCTCAACTGTTAATTTTTTACGGTATCATTGAATTTTAACAGCCAGCCCATCAACATCCGACTTGCAATTACTCTAGTATCCGTGAAATTTTACTGAGTGCAATAATGTCACGTCAATGAAAATTATTGAATTGCCTCTTCTAGAAGGTCTTTGTCGATCATTTTCAAGTTTGAGTAGTTGCTTCATTAGCCTTTATAGTTTTTTGAATTATGCTTCATTAGCCTTATGGTTTTTTGTTGGGGCTATTTATCGCTTTTCGATGCATTTTTTGCTTTGATAACTAAAACTAGTTTCCAATCTTGATATAGTCATGGTGAGTTACAAAAGTTTTCCTTGAATTTAGATGAATCACTCTAAGATTGCATGAGCAAAAGATCATAAAAATCAAAAAGTCTTTTGCATTCGCTATCCCCCTCCATTTGGATTTCCATCTTCCTCTGCTAGTCAGCTTGGTGGTGGACCGTTCATTCCACCTAACCCATCTCCTGGTTTCTTTTCATGCCCCCCACTTCCTGAGCCACACTTTGCTCGAGACTTTCGTGATAGGGTACAGCTTGCTACCTATTCCGGTTCCTCTGACGGGAACTTATTAGAAAATTGGTTTGCTAAGCTTGCAACATATTTTCAGATCTACCCTAAGACTGATCCTCAGAAGATCCAGTTGGCTACTTTACATTTAGATCGACGCGCCGCCACGTGGTGGCAAGTTTATAGAAATGATCCTGATCGGGAAGGGCTCCATTTATGGCATACTTTTCGCCGTGACCTCCGTCAAGCTATGATTGACCCTCAGTGGCTCGACCGCAAACGTGATACATTCCGTAGTCTCACTCAGACCAGTGATCTTGCTTCTTATACAGATCAGTTTATGGAGCTTTCTTATCTTTTCACAGATCTACAGCTCACTGAGCTTATTTCTCGTTACATTGCTGGGCTTCGTGGTGCTTTACGTTATGATGTTTTTGACAAATTCCAAGGCCTAGCTATGGAGTATCATAACAGCATAGTAAGCACACTATGAAAGCTTCAGAAAACCAGCTATGGAGTAGAACACAAAAGCAAGAGAGAGAGGACTTCCAAGCTCACACAACATGAATGAATATTCAAAGTGTAGTAGGGCGTGGAAACCCCTCCAAAGTTTGGGCTACATATAGCATGTTATGTATAGAGGTGGTGTCTTGCTAATTCTAGCTCTAGAGCCCACATGGGTCCTTAACCTACTTGAATTACTTGCCTAATTAGCACAAGTGGGGTGTACATTGTTACGAGCTCGTAGCCAGTGCCGAACCCTAGAGAACACAGATAGGTCAGATACCACAGTCAGGGTCGTGTCCAGCGTACATGACCAACAGGGCAAGACAGTGCGAGTAGTGTGCCCCAGCACGGTCCATAGCCATGGCGGGCCTAACACAGCCTAGGGACCCTGTCAGCAGGATAGGGCCCCCAGTTGGGTCCCGACGTGCAGTCGACCACGTCAGTGCCACGTGGCCGACACTTGGCAGTTGCATGCTACCAGTCCTCACACTGGGCTAGGAGGGGCTTACTCTATATCAGGGAGTAGGCAAGGTTGGGTGGATCAGTTAGTGTTTGCCCTACTGTGGTGTTAGGATCAATTACACTGGTATCAGAGCCATCTCCTTCTATGGGAGCTCAGTTTCAGCAGGGGAGAAATCCATCAGAGTGCATAGCAACTATGCTTAATATGCAAAGATAGATAGAGCAAGGTCAGCGCTGGAGAACCAGCTATCTATGGTGGAAATCTCCGTAGGATTACTTGTTTTTACAGTAAAATTTGGATCAGCTTTCTAGGCCAGGTCCAGCGCTGCCAATCAGGGTTTAAACTTCGATTTTGGAGTGGAAATTCCGGATTTTGGAGCGTTTTCAAGTCAGGAAGTTTGATGCAGACCAGCGCTGTCAGAGCAGCCTCCTTCCTTGAGTTTTGAGTGGAAATCAGTGACAAATTGAGCAAGATTTGAAGCGGATTTCTACAGCAGGTCCAGCGCTGGACAGTAGGGGATAAATTTTAGAATTTATCCTTGCATTTCAAAGGTTTTCTAGAAGTCTGAGCTTCAGACTTGCTTGTCACAGACCAGCAACCTACCAGCTGAGGTCAAATCAGAGATTCAAGCGGATTTTTGAGTCTAAATGTGGACAAATTGAGATGCTGTCAGACCAGCGAGGGGGGATAGCAAAAGTTTCAGATCTTGTTGCACATTTTCCAACCTCAAATCAGATTGAGAAAGAAGCTGAGAAGGGCTTTTTTGTATTCTCTCTGTGGAAGTACAGTTCTCAAAAAGAGCTAAGTTTCCTTTCCCTTGTACAGTTGTAAATTAGTCTTTTAGACTTTTTTTCCTTCAGAGGTTAAGGTAGCTCTCTTTCAGTTCTGAAGATGACCACTCCTCAGGGACCTGATCAACCCCCGGAGAGAGGCTTCGACGAACTTGAAACAGAAGCCTTGGCTTATATAAAAGGGAAGGAACCCATGGAAGTAGAAGAACAGGAACAGTTCGCCGAAGAACTCGACGAACTGGTTACCAAGGAGCAGTTCCTCCAATTGGTAACAGAAGTGGATGAACTGAAGCTGGCATTAGCCAATTTCAAGTCCAGTGTGGACGACTCGTTCGCTGAACTCAAAAACTTGATTTTGAGTTCCGCGAAAGGAAGCCTTCCCTCCACTTCTCAGTTATCCCCTTCTCCACTTCCATCAGTTTCGGGTGAGACTTTACGGTCTCACCCCAGTGTTTTTAAAGATTTAAAGCCTCCTACTTTTAATGGCGAAGAGAAGGATAGAAATGCAGATATTCTACAAACCTTCCTCAGCAAATGGAAGAACATTCATGCTCTTAAACAGACCCCTGACCATTTGCAAGCAATTGAGGCCAGTCTTTCTTTAGGGCCTATGGCCTATAAGTGGTGGTTAAATCTCCAGGAGACTGGGCAGACTCCCCGGTCATGGAAAGCTTTTGAAGAAGCTTTCCTAAGAGAATTTCTACCAGAGAATGAACTTGATAGAGCCTGGGAAGCCTGGGAAAGAACAGTAATGGACAAGTCCCTCATCCAATATATCTCGCAGTATCGAGAAGCAATTTTAAAGATTAAAAATATGGATGACTATCAAAAAATCAGGGGATTTGTCCGTGGCCTCAAAGATGAATATAAAGTAGAGGTCCAGAGAAACTCGCCTACTACCCTTGAGCAAGCTCTCAGATATGCTCAAATCTATGATGATTCAGTGGGTAGGAAGACAGCGAGACAGCAACCACTTTCTGAGCAGCTTCCTCAGAAAGACTTTCAATTTAAAAAGAAATTTTTAAAAAGAAAGAAAGAAGATAAATTAAAAGGTGAAGCTCCTCAGAAACGCCCTTCACTCATACAGCCCTTAAAACCAGATGATTTTGAGAAAGCCAAACAAGAACGTTTGTGCTTTGTGTGTATGGGCAAGGGACACACAGTCAGACAGTGTCCCAAGGGGCCTTTCACTAAAAAAGATAAAAAACAAGTTCATCTTGTTCAGACTGTATGTTTCCCCAGTGACTCGGCAGCTTCCGAGATCAAAGTGTATCATGAAGATCATGAACACTGTTGCCAGCTGACCTCTGCAATGCTAGCGAGACCCTTCAGCTTTGGGCCGCATGACCTAGTACGTATGCATGGGAAAGTTGGTAACCAGTCAGTAAGAGTCATGGTTGATGATGGGGCAACCCATAATTTCATCAACCACACCCTGGTTAAAAAGCTTAAACTACCAGAGGTACCTAGTCAGCATAGGTACATAGTTTCATTAGCTAAGGGTGAAGATAAAAAAATATGGGAAACTATGGTAAGTAAGTTAAATCTTGGTATTCAGGGGTACCAAGATCAAATAAACTTTCAAATAATGCACCTGGATCGAACAGACATTGTTCTCGGGAGAGATTGGCTCTACAGTTTAGGACCTTCCCTCCACAGAAACTATCAGGAGAACACCCTCAGCTTTCAGTATAAAGGCCGAGAGATCCAGTTGCATGGGGAGCATGATGTTCCCAACAGCCCTATGGTCTGCAGTTCAGAGCTCTGTCAGCTAATCGGAGACGAAGACCATCAGGTATTCTTATGTGACTTTCAGTTTATTCCTGAAGTTTCTACTTCCAGTTCTATTCAGCAGAAAATCAGTAAATTAGAAACTTTATTGTCTAAATTTAAAGATGTTTTTCCTGAAGATTTGCCACATGGTTTACCACCTAGCAGAGAGGTAGATCATGTAATAAACCTAGTACCAGGTACAGCACCTATTTCTAAACCTCCGTATCGGGTCAGCCGAACAGAGGATGAAGAAATAACTAGGCAGTTAACAGACTATCTTGGGAAAGGCCAAATTCAGACCAGTAGTTCACCATGGGCCTCACCAGTCCTATTGGTGAAAAAGAAGGAGGGGTCTATGCGTCTTTGCGTAGATTACAGAGCCCTCAATAAAGTCACAATTAAGAATAAATACCCTATGCCTCGGGCAGACGAGTTGTTTGATCAACTCGACGGGGCTAAGTTTTTCAGCAAAATAGACCTCAGATCGGGATATCATCAAGTCCGTATAAAATCGGAAGATGTCTCGAAAACAGCTTTTAGGACTCGTCACGGTCATTATGAGTTTAAGGTGATGCCATTTGGGCTCACAAATGCTCCAGCTACCTTTATGACCTTGATGAACAGTGTCCTCAGACCATACTTGGGTAAGTTTGTAGTCGTATTTTTAGATGACATCCTCGTCTACAGCAAAACGAGGAAGGAGCATCTAAAACACCTCAGAAAGGTGTTTCGACTGCTCAGAAAGCATAAGCTTTATGCTAAACAATCCAAGTGTGAATTCTTCGTTGAAGAAGTAGCATATTTGGGTCACATTATCTCTTCAGATGGGATTAAGATGGACCCAAATAAGGTTAAAGCCATACTCAGTTGGCTGAGACCTCAGAATATTTTGGAACTTCAAATCTTTCTTGGTCTGGCGGGATATTACAGACGATTTGTCAAGGAATATGCTCAGATAGCAGTCCCTATGACAAATCTCCTTAAGGGGAATGGAAAGGAGTTCATTTGGGAGTCCGCACAACAGGAGAGCTTTGATGCTCTCAAAACAGCCTTAGCTACAGCACCAGTTTTAAAGGTCGTCGACCCCAATCAGCCATTTGTGGTCGAAACAGATGCTAGCGACTTTGCAGTAGGTGCTGTGCTAACTCAGGGTGGACGACCAATTGCGTTCGAGAGTAAAAAACTCGAGCCAGCACAGACTAGGTATAGTGCCTATGAAAAGGAACCCTTTTCTATAGTCCATGCCCTTAAGACTTGGAGGCATTATTTGTATGGTGCCAAATTTGAGGTCCTGACAGACCATGAGAGTCTCAGATACCTTTGCAATCAACCTGAGCTTAGAGGTTGGAAAGCTCGTTGGGCAGAGTTGATGCAAGAGTTTGACATGTCTATCAGATATAGGCGTGGAAAATTCAATACAGTAGCAGATGCCCTTAGCAGAATGCCTATGATAAACGAGCTGAGTTTTACTCAGATTCGTAATGAGTTACTCGAGTCCTTGAGAGGGAAATGCCAGCATGATGCATTCTTCTCTATTATCTGGAACTCAGTCCAGAACAGACAGTTACAGACTCCAGAACCAGTTCCCGGGGCTGGTGCCAGTTCATCCAAGAATACGGCAGCTTCCGTTGAGGATGATAATGAGTCCGAGTATACGTCGTCAGATGACGTTGAGGATTCTGAGCCTGTATTACCCAAGCAAACCCCAGTGGTTGAGGGTCAGTTGACTCAAGGATTCAAATGGAAACAGTATTCCATTCAGGATGAGTACTTGCTCTATAGAGATAGAGTATGTGTCCCCAATTCAGAGGATTATAGGCAGCAGGTCCTATATGAATGTCATGACAATCCTAGCGCGGGACACCCAGGCATACAGAAGACCTATGAGCTTCTTCATAGGCAATTTTTCTGGCCCAGTATGAAAAAGGACGTCCACCAGTATGTAACCAGTTGCCAGAAATGTCAAGTAAATAAAGCAGAGCGTTTAAAGGCAGGAGGGTTGTTGCATCCCTTAGAAATACCAGCTGGTAAATGGGAGAGTATCTCCATGGATTTTATAGTAGGCCTGCCTAAAACCCAAAAGGGTAATGACGCTATATGGGTCACAGTTGACCGTCTGACCAAAATGGCTCATTTTATTCCGACCAAAACAACCGTTAGAGCTCCAGAGTTAGCGAGGTTGTTTGTAGACGGGCTATTTAAATTGTACGGTCTACCTTCCGGCATAGTCAGCGACCGGGACAGTAAGTTTACTGGAAATTTTTGGAAAGCAGTATTCCATCATCTCCATACTAAACTTAATATGAGTACCACCGACCATCCACAGACGGACGGTCAAACAGAAAGGGTAAATCAAGTGCTGGAGGATATGCTTCGTGCATACGTCAGCAAGAGGCAGACTAATTGGGAGGAGTATCTCTCAATATTAGAGTTTGCTTACAACAGTACCAAACATTCAGCTACGGGATACAGCCCATTTATGCTGATGTACGGTTTTCAGCCACGCTCACCCACAGCTGTAGGGTTTAAACAAGAAAAAGTTGAAGCAGCCAGAAACTTTTTAGAAGACCTAAACCAGATGATAGAACATGCTAAGCGTAGCATTAGACAATCCCAGGATCGAGCCAGGCATTATGCAGATCCACACAGACGGGATGTGCAGTTCTCCACTGGTGAGAAAGTCTACTTGAGAGTCCCAGTTGACTCTAAAACCCTCAAATCAGGAGTGTGTGCTAAGTTGTCTCCAAGGTATTGTGGTCCCTTTACCATCAGTAGGAGACTAGGCGAGGTCACCTATGAACTAGAACTCCCACACAGCAGTAAGGTTTTTCCAGTTTTTCATGTAAGTCAGTTACGAAAAGCCTTAACCAGATCAGATAATCTGGTAGGGGACAGTGTTCTAGTTCTCCCATTGGATCCTCAACAACCTCCACATGAACCAGAGGAAATTCTTGATAGTAGAGAGACGCAGACTCGTCATACTCTATACCGAGAATATCTGGTTAAGTGGAATGATCAGCCTGTTGAGAATGCCACTTGGGAAAGAGGCAGCGTCCTTCGCAAGATTTTTCCAGACTTTGTCTTAGAGGACCAAGACGGTTCTTAAGGGGGAGGGAGTGTTACGAGCTCGTAGCCAGTGCCGAACCCTAGAGAACACAGATAGGTCAGATACCACAGTCAGGGTCGTGTCCAGCGTACATGACCAACAGGGCAAGACAGTGTGAGTAGTGTGCCCCAGCACGGTCCATAGCCATGGCGGGCCTAACACAGCCTAGGGACCCTGTCAGCAGGATAGGGCCCCCAGTTGGGTCCCGACGTGCAGTCGACCACGTCAGTGCCACGTGGCCGACACTTGGCAGTTGCATGCTACCAGTCCTCACACTGGGCTAGGAGGGGCTTACTCTATATCAGGGAGTAGGCAAGGTTGGGTGGATCAGTTAGTGTTTGCCCTACTGTGGTGTTAGGATCAATTACAACCTCCCAGCAATTCTTATCCATCAAGATATTGGCTATCTTGAACTTCCACACTCTGTAGTTTGTGCCATCTAGTTTGCTAGATTCACCCAGCAAACTCTCCCCAAGACTTGCCATGCTAAAATCTGTGCTTAAAACAGAAGCTCAACCTGAAAAAGATCAGAAAAGAACAGCTTCAAGCAACAAGGGTTTAACCCCAAACTAGGGTATGTAGCCACTTCAAGGCAACCCTTCAGCTCCTGCTTTTGTCTTTGCCACTTGGTGTGGCCTCACTAGCACAAGCACTAGGCTCCACTGGAACAGAAACCAGAAGCCCCTACAGAAAGTGCGCCCTACTTTTGTGTAAGCTCCTCCATAAAGACTCCCCAAAACTTAGCCAAATTTAGAAAGTTTTTGGATCATCCCACTCCCCTTGCCAATAGCTCTCCAACAGTGCAAGACTCCACCTGATCTAACACCTGTAGATCAAATGCTCCCTCTTTCAAGATTGAGGTGCTTGTAGAAGATGAGAATCTTCTCCAGAATCTAAGCACTGAAGTTTCTCTCTCTCAGACTCACAGGCTAGACAGCCTGCTCTGATACCATGAAGATTTACAAGACCTAGCTATGGAGTAACTTAACTCAAATGCTAGATCAAGTATGAAAGCTTGAGAAAACTTGGCTATGGAAATATCACACACAAGGAGAATTGCATGAGCATCTCACAAACTCAAAAGTCTCAAGAAGAAATGAATTGCTAGAGAGAGAGAGGAGGGCGTGGGTCCTCCAAATCCCTTGTGAGGCAAGCACCTCCTTTACATGCATGGAAAGTCTAGGTGTCAACCACAGGAGTGAGCTACTTGGCCAAGTGGGCCACTTGCACTAATTTACATAACTTAACAAAAGGGGGTCTTATGCATTTAATTAAAACATGCCCCATGAGTTATGTACAACTTAACTAATGCTTAGCCAAAAGGGGTAAAATAGGCATTACTCTTCAACATGCAGCTCTTTTTTCCATTCAGAGTACATCAGTTGCTGCTTCACTTTCACCATCCGTGGGTCCTCTTCCTCACGTTAATGCTGCTTCGGATTTACAGGTTGTTGTTGTGTGCCTTGCACCTATATGCCTTGATTCACAGATATCGTATTCAGTGGTCATTCCTGGTTTCATTGATATTGAGACCGTATACCTTGGTGGTATTTCTACTATTGCTTTTGCGCATACTTCAGATTGCCCTCCTGGTTCGGTGGTTGGTGCAGTATCTTCTCCATTGGTCTCTATATCTCCTTCTCTTGAGTCTGTTATGGCCGATGTTCCTGCCGATTTCTATGGGGTTCTTCATGGGTCCACGTTTGATGGTTCCCTCGCTATTGGTGATCAGGTTGTATCTTCTTTCGCTTTACTCCATGGATCTCTGTTTGAGGTTTGTGATCTGCCCCATGATATTTCTACGGTTCCTGACATGATTCATGCACCTTTGGCCCTTACTGTTACACATTTTTCATCCGAGGATATTTGCCAGATGGTCACTATTACTTATCTAGGGTATTTATATGCTGGGATCTTTCTAGATGAGTACACGGACATCCTTCCGTCTCCTGGTGTTTCTACAAATAGGTTTGCTGCAGTCCATGCCGATGCTATGGATATATGGCATTCTTGGTTATTACATATAGCTTGGTTTTCATTTGGACCTGTTGATTGGTGCTGGTTTTTCCATATTACTGATCGCCTATGGTGCGGATATCTCTATGATTATGCATGTGGCTCTCTATCCGATCCTTGGATTGTTGCTCATTGTCAGGCTTGGCATATCCTGTTGGCTTGGGTTATTGCCTCCGTTCCAGCTACTGTTTGTCTGGGTGATCTTCAGGTTCCCTGTCATTTCAAGTTGCTCCATATCGCTTGGTCTCCGATGCTGAGTTGCCACTTTGTTTTGGTGTTCCGAGACCATCAGGGTACCTTGAGAGAATTCCTTCTCCTCTCTTGGATAGTTTTTGGGGATGTTGCCGCCATATACTTCAGTGTTGTTCATATGTGCTTTGATACTCATTCCCAGCTACATGTGGATATTGCTCCGATGCTTGCTACTGATGTTGCGGAACCTGTTCCTCGTTCCAGTGCATTTTTTCTATTCCTCACTTGTGCGCTTGGTGTGTACTTTGGGATTACACTTGCGGCCAGTTCCGATGGGTCATCCGATTCTCCATCCGTTTTTGGTGTATCCTATGATAGATTGGTATGTCCATATGAGGCCTTTCTGGATGAGTTTTTCGGCTACAGTTTGTCAGTTGGGGCCGCTACTATTGCTAGATTTGTTGCTACTATTTTCATGCATCATGTCTTTTTAGATGATGCATTGATTTCTTGGACCTTCTGGAGCTTTTGGCATGCTGCTCTTCTCGTGATATGGGCCTTGAGGCTACCGTATGCCATTGGTACTTCTCATTCATGGGCCCTGTACTTCTCATTCATGGGCCCTATGGATACCTTGGGCTTTTGACCATGTTGGTGCATATTTCTCCATTTTAAGCTACCTTGGTGCTAGTCTTCCGATGCTGCTATCTTTTCTTGGGGCACCTTGCACATATGGTTGATGGTTACATGTATCATGCGACTATTCGCGATGAGTGTCCATCTTTTTTCCAATTTCCTTATTGGCTTCCTGGTGCTGATGCAGTTCTACCTTCTCGGGCTTTTTGGATACCTTGGTGCTCGAGAGCTTATTACCCGGGCCAGTTCTCATTTACAGCATGTTCAGCAGCGTTATCGGACCTCAGTTGATCGTCACTGCCGCCATGTTGAGTTTCAGCTTGGAGATATGGTTTATCTACGCCTATGGTTTGCACGTCATCATTTTGTCCAGGGCCATGCTTCTACTGAGAAGCTTGCACCACGTTATTATGAGCCTTATCGCATGTTGGAGGTTCTTAGTCCAGTTACATATCGCTTACAGCTTCCTGCTTCCACACGCGCCGATGATGTATTCCATGTCAGTTTATTACGTGCTGCTATTGAGGATGACGCTCCTTGTGATGCTGAATTTCCTACTGCTCCAGAGTTATTTCCATTTTTACCTGCTGCTATATTACAGGTTCGTCTATACCATAGTCGACGCCGCCGGCAGATTCAGTTTTTGGTCCAGTGGGATGGCCGTCCTATTGAGGAGGCCACATGGGAGCCTATTGATGTCTTTTATCATACACCATCACTTGCGGATCAGGCTTGTGCTCTTGCTGCACTTGTTGATTCCTCTACATCAAATGATGTTCTAGCTGTTGATGCACCAGGGCTTGTTGCTACTTGATCCAGTTTCTTTTCGGCAATTGGGTCTTTTTCTTTTGTGCCAGGGAGAGTTATGGACTCGGCTCATTACATTCGCCGCGTCCATTTACATTTACTTTACTTTATGCATAAGCAGGCCTTGGGCCCTTTTTTATTCATTAGTGACACTTAGACTATATGGTTGGCCTTTGGCCTTATTATTCATTACTAGGCCATTTGGACATATTACTGGAGAGTGGGGGGCTTCTTGGAGGGGGCACTATTTTCCCTCCCAGTTGGGCCCTAGCCACCGGAAGCTTCCTTTTAGGGCTTCCTCTTGGCTATAAGTAGGGAAACTGTGTCATTTGTTATTCAGCTGATGATATTGATCTCTCTCTTTAGCCTCCTTAATCTCTCTCTTTCCTGCTTTTTAGGGTTAAGTCTTGCTTATGTGCCACTTTCATAGCTTAAGTCTTGCTTATGTGATGCTTTCATAGCTTAGCTCTAGATCAGCTATGGCTCTATTCTTAACTTTAGCCTCTTGAGGGAGAGAGAGTTATGGGCCTCAGCCATTGTAACCACTGTGGAGGTTCCATCATTATTGTGATAGACTACATGTAAGCATGGCTATCAAACAAGCCATCTGAGAGAATTATTGTTGTCTGCAGAAGCCAATCTTATTGCCCCTACTTATGCTAGCTTCAATGAGATCAGAGTGCTAATACAATATTTTGATTCTCAGAGATGAATTTAGTGGATGGGCGGCCCCACACGTGTGAAAAGCTGTCACAGTATGGACAGTGGACAGAGAGTGAAGTGAGCACTAGTTGAATGTGCAGCATCTTTTGACCAATAGGTGCTACCGATTCAGAGCTGTCTAAAGAGCAATAATCCAGTACCGATGGCAGCTGTTCATCAGTTTAGAGTTTTGACCATGGTCACACCTTGTTGCTAATCCTCGGCATCATATCTTGGATAGACGTGAGACACACAAATCTGATGTTGCTATCTAAGCTTTCATTAGAAGGGTAATCAAAGATTTTTTACATTTTCCGCACAACACGTTCCTTGAATTGCTTTGAAAATTTCAAGACATTCAAGCTCCTTGTGAAACTACTTTTGAATGCTATTCTTTGCATGATTTACAGATGCAAGTAAATTCAGTACAGCTACCTGAGGTACCAGAGGAAGCCCATTACACCATCATACATCAAAGAGATTATGCTTTTGCACGCTTATCCACAGCTGAAGTCATAATGTGCAAGAGAGTTAATCCTCAGCTGTTGCCTACAATATGGAGAGCACTGATTTCTATGCACAAGCCCACAAATACTCTCATCATACATCTAAATAATGAGTTTTCAACTCTAATTACAACTCCATAAGCGCAGGCTCACCATGTCATATATGTTCTAAGTGCTAATCCTCTGTTGACTCTATTCAATAGTTGAGGAGAGTTGGCTCCATTGTTCCAGTTCTGAGTCTAAGTAGGAGTTCATATTACACATGTGGATTCTGAGCGCTGACCCTTTAAAGTATTGAAGGAAAATCACTGACATATCTGACTATCGCTACCTGTAGCTGAGTTTACAAATCACGATTGCTGCCAAAGGGATCATTCCCGCCTCAAAACACTATTTAAAAATGAGTGTTATTCCTAAATAAGTTGGAAGCAAATCTGATTAGCCACCATTGGATACATGAGGCACCCTGCGGAATGAGCGATCAACCTGGGCTATTGTTGGAAGGGAACTTGTCAACACATTTTTCGGCTCCTCCAACGCACTTCCAAAATTCATTGCTGAAGTATCCTTGCAAAGCATCGCACTTCAAAGATGGTTTTGAGTAAGTTACTTGTAACTGGTTTTGAGGATATCTTTACAGCCCTTCAGAAGCACTCCAAAATATTTCACATCATTTTCAGCCAGTATGAAGAATGCCATTGTATCTGCCATATTCATCTAAGTTGCAAGAATCCTACTACAGAACCTTCATCACTTTCTGATACTCTATAATGTGGAGCAAGTATCCATTGTTGGCAATCCAGTACTGCTCGTGGTAAAAGCTATGCAGTGAAATAATGAATCCTTCAACCAACTAAGAGAGAGTATTGCAACTTGATAAGTTTTGGATGGGAATAGAAGATTCTCATGAAGCTGAAGCAAAGCTGGTTCCTCTGTTGATACTCCCAGTTTGGAACAGGTTACGAGAGTGCAGATCAACTCTCTATCGGTTAAGCAGGCAAGCCCATCCTCGAACAATTCTGAACACTTCTATCGGCAGACCTGCCAAGCTATCATCCCCATCACTAATTTCATGTGTACCTATGCTGCTCACTACTCAGTAGTATTTCCACGAAGATCAGTTCTAGACTTCTGCTTGACCGTGATTGAGATTTCTCTAAGCTTAGCAATTGGTGACTCAATACTCTGATGGTACGTACGTTTCCTCTAAAATTTGCAGCATTGCATTCTCGCATGAATCTACATATGTATAGTCCATTTATCTCAACATGCATGATAGTACAAATCTTCTTTGTTTGGGTTTTATAGAAGGCTGAAACCATATATCTTGTACATAGCTATGTTGTTTCAAGTTGATAGGTTGGTTGAAATATGAGTGTGCTTTCACTAGAATGATCGTAATAGAAGATCTTTGCTGATGTTCACTTCTTTGTCTATTAGTATGGACTTGATTGTGAAAAAATCGAAACGCTAATTAAAAAAAAAAGAAAAAAGAGAAAATGCAATTAAAAGATGTCACATCTGTAATTTTGTAGTTAAGAGCATGCACGAATTTTAAACTTGGGTTTGTCTATTTTGAGAAATCTAGTTGCTTCTTTTATGATGTATATTGTAAATCATTTGGAGAAATATATTTATTGCATAAAAGTAAGCACATTTGTGAATGCTAGAATTTATGTCATCTTGTATATATGTGTACACATTAGAGCTGCATAAACCCACCTCTTGGAATATAGAGGGAAGGTTGCCTGATCATTCTATAGGAGGCGGAAAATCTCCTATAGCTTGATTAACCCCCCCCCCCCCCCCCCTTAACTTTCACATAGATGAACCAGCGTACACTTGTCGGATAACATATACGCTTGGCACAGGTGTTGAAACCTAATTGGTTCAAATTCTCGGGTGGTGAGATCAGGGGAGAAGCCTAGAGGGATTCACTTGCAGCCATATACCTTAGTACAATCAAGGAGACATTGGTCTCTCAGAATCCCATGAGTGGTGATTCAGGGACAGGCTTGCATTGGCATGATGTCATGCGGTACATAGCCAAGGAGAGCGAGCACATGCTAGGAGCCAGGAGAGGCAAGTGATGCTTTGGCGATCGGCTTGAATAGCAGGATGGTGACTAGGATCGGAGACATTTGGGGAGCTCAGTGAGTGGATGACGAGCCCATTGGGGTGGCACTCGGATGCTCATTTATGATAAGTCATTGGATGTATAGGCGATGTTCTTCAACTTGTCCATCAGTTATTTTGTGATGACCTAGGGACAGGTCAGATCTAGTTGGAGGTAGGTGGCATGGATTGTATCATGGAAGAGGTGGTACAAACCTTGAGAGTATGGAGTGCATTACAGGATGATGCGGATCCAACATGTCTATGGTTGTGAGCCAACAATGATGGAGATGATTACTTGGGGAGTAAGTGTTGATACTTGATGAGCTGCATTGTTAGGGACCCAACTCCCTTGGGTCCCAAACTCAAACTTGAGACTGGACGATGACTGGGCCTGCTGACTTGACCGGTGACTCGTGAACCTGCATGGATGCCACGTGTCATGATCTAGGACGTGCACATGGCTTGGAGTCTCTTCTTGGAGGTATACAAGGGGAGGAGGACTCATTTGCCATCCATTCTTTCTACCTAGGAGGAGGTGGATGGAGAGCGTGTGCACGGCCAAGATGAGTGCTAGCTTGAGGCAGGAGATGGCTGAGAGCCTAGGCATTGGTATGGGACACTGTCTAGGATGGAGGACGGATCTTGCTTGATACGGTCACAGGCCAGGGCATGGAGGGTGGACCTGGATTAGGTCTTATGGCGGGGTGGAACGTGAATTGTTCGGTCTCTTGTGGTTAACCGACACCTGGAGGTATATGGTAAGAGAGAGTCTAACATATGGTATCAGAGCCACTGCCTTCCGAAAGCGGGTGTGTTGATCCGAAGTTAATTTCTTGTAAGTTGTGTATCTTTTGACGAACTTCAATTTAGGCGAGAAATGTGTTTTTTATGCACCTTTTGGTTTCCTTCTTTCAACTGTTTTTCAAGTTTTTTTTGCTAAAAAAAACAAAAAACAATTTTAGGGGGCCTCAGCACACTACCACGTGGCACTTTCCAGAATCAGAAAGGTGGCAGGGGGCGGTGGAATCTATCTCCGCTCAGTTTGAGTGAAGCGGACAGGTATTCCGCGGCCCTCCTAGCGTAGAAAAAAACCAACGGACCCCCTACGAAGGCCTTCTGCCTGTGGCAGCCCGTGGAACAAGGTAGGCCAGCGAAGAAGGTAAGGGGAAGGGGTGAGACCTGGCCGCCAGCTGGTAGGAAAGCTGGTAGGTGGCCAGATTTGCTTATGTGGAGGCAAGGTGGCAAGGCAGGGCCACTTGGCAGGGTGTAGGCAAGCATGGAGAGGGAGGCATGCCTCTCCTATGCAAGATTTCATGAGAAGAAGAGGTGGTGGTGGTGGTGCATCCCTCTCTTTGCTATCTCTTATTCCTCATGGCAGCCACGGACAATACCATTTGGATTGTGAAGAGCCAGCAAGATTAGACTTGTATCTACCTTCCTTGAGTTGCTTTTGATCTTTTTCAACTCTCTCTTTCTTAATTCACCTCTCTTGCTCTTGAGATATGGATCCTAATCCTACCATACAGCCTATGTCTCCTGCTCATGAGGTAACAGCATCTACCTCTACCATGGATTCCGAAGCCTTGTTGCTTGCAATTAACAATCTACAGCCAAATATTGTTTTGCTGGGGAAAAGAACGATAGAACCCCGGAAGTGGTCTTGTCATGATGGAATTCGCATTTCTCCATGCACGATTCATCCGACGACAACAAGATCAATCTAGCCGTCATGTACCTACGAGGTAAAGCCTTTACGTGGCGGCAAGATTTGAGGGGTAAGCTTGAAGTTCCTAAGAATTGGGAAGGTTTTTGTAAGGCCTTTAAGGCGGCCTTCCTTCCCATTTTAGATGACTTTGAATTTTATCGTCAATATGCAACAATCCATATGGGGAACTGGCCCCTGGATCAGTATTTACAAGAATTTCAAGAGTCTATTCTCGTTTTGCAACTAGAATAGACTCTCTTTTAGTAAAGTTGCATTTTATTCTTGGGTTGCCAAGAGACTCAGCTAGAGGTCAGGAGGAACCACACAAGGAGAATTGCATAAGCACCTCACAACACCAAAAGTTAGAAGAAGAAATGAATTGCTAGAGAGAGAGAGGAGGACGTGGTTCCTCCAAATCCCTTGTGAGGCAAGCACCTCATTTACATGCATAGAAGGTCTAGGTGTCAACCATAGGAGTGAGCTACTTGGCCAAGTGGGCCACTTGCACTAATTTACTCAACTTACAAAAGGGGGGTCTCATGTATTAATTTAATAACATGCCCCATGAGGTATGTACAACTTACAACTTAACTAGTGCTTAGCCAAAGGGGTAAAATAGGCATTACTCTTCAACAGATAGTTCCACACATGATTTTTTTAACTCTAATTTGTTGCAGAAGCTAAGGGTGGAAACAAGGCAAAGTGACCACCATTACATAGTGAAGTTGGCAACATGAGCGAAAAGCCAAGTTTGGGACCGGATAGTCCCACATCTACAGATTCACATTATGAATCTAGATAGGGTAGATGTAATACTTGGTAAGGATTGGTTCTATGAGAGGAACGAGTCTATGAAAAAAAATTATGTAACTCACAGTTTGTCGTTCTTGCATAACAGCTCGCTCATAGAATTGAATGGAAATGTTGATATTTCTTCTCCGTATATGCTTTCTGCTTTAGAAACTGTTAAATGTATGGATGTTGTGGATTGTAACTCTTACTTATGTTGGTTGAAATTTTACCTATCATGAAGAATGTAATTTGCAATTTTACAATCTCCGAACCAGGTCATGGTGCGAAGGAATGTCCGAAGAAAAGGAAGGCTAAAGGGGCATTTTTTAAGACGCCAGGTAACTCTAGCATATCTAGTGTTGATCATTCCTTTGCTGGTAATTCTGTGTGTGAGCATATGGTTCCACACATAATTTTATTAACTCTAATTTGTTGCAGAAGCTAAGGGTGGAAACAAGGCAAAGTGACCAACGTTACACAGTGAAGCTGGCAACAGGAGCGGAAAGCCAAGTTTGGGACCGGATAGTCCCACATCTACCGATTAAAATACAAGCCGATAATGATAAATTAGACTCTCACATTATGAATCTAGATAGGATAGATGTGATACTGGTAAGGAGTGGTTCTATGAGAGGAACGAGTCTATGAACTTGGGGGAGATAAAGGATTGTAATTTGTGATCTATGATTGGGTGGTCGATCGTATGTCTAGTGCTCTATGATTCTATCAAACTCTGGTTCAATCTAGTGAGTGAATGATTGGTGGGCTGCACTCACAGTGGTTAACATGATGATCTATATGGAACTCCTTTAATATGGCATTTGGAACAATGAAGTCTCATACGCTACAAATCTATTACGTTGTGTTTGGTGGAATAGAGAGAACTCGTACGTTTTTTTACGACACTAGGAAGAAACTACAGTCTATCCTCATAGAGAGAACTCGTACGTTTTTTTGTGACACTAAGAAGAAACTACAATCTATCCTCACTAATAATTAGTCCTTGGGAGAAGGAAAAACATGACAATAGGGCCGATATCTTCATACAATGTTAGCATATACAAAAATTGCATTAAGCCAGAGTAAGATTATATATCTAACAGTTACAAAAACACAATTGGCTGGGTTAATTTCTGTGAACTGCCCTACGTGAGTAGCAGGTAGGCAGTTTAATCTCTTTGAACTGCCTTAGCTGGGAGGCAAAGCTATTTAATCTTTGCGATTCGTCCTGGCGTAGAGGCACATCCTTCAATGTCATGCGAACCGCCATTGCTGGGAGGCATGCTGCTGTAAATTAACCTTGCTGCGAGGGAGCCCTTTCAATATCATGCGAACTGCCCTGGCTGCGAGGCAGGCCTTTCAGTATCATGTGGACTGCCATGGCTGGGAGGCAAGCCTTTCAATATCATCTAAACGCATGCCACCCTTCTTAGGATGTGGGTAACAATTATCCAAGGCAATTTAATGAATGAGGGAGAAATAAATATCTCACAATCTATTCTTTGTACAGTGATAGGGAGTAAAATTTTTGTAGCAATGAAGGCAGGCTAACATATATCGAGTTAACAATTAGCCAGAGCAGACTGTAGAAGGGTATAGCACCACAATAAGCCGCTGCTGCAGACCCGTTCAAATGAACTTAGCAACCAACTCTTAAAATTGCTCCATGTTTCAAAGACAGCTTCACAATTCTATATCAAGTTGGAACAACATCAGGCATAAAAGCTGATTATCAATTAGATCTCAAAGCTACAGAAACGCACCTTTGACTTAATCTGGCTCACAAGCAGCAAGAGGTAGGCGCTGCGAGATGAACCTCAGCGAAACCTAGGGCTGAGCTGATACAGAATCTCAGCAAAACTTATGGGCTGCCTCTTCAGTCTGTCTTGCTCCGGTCTGCACTAGCAGCTGCTGCTGTTCAGATGCTGCTGCTGTTCAGATGACCGTGCCGCTTGCTCCCGTATCCAGGTTAGTGCGTTGCTAAAAAAATGTTACCTCGCAGATGATACCTGATGGAACTTCGAAAAGTTCTAGAGAGAGAAATGTAGCGATGGATTCGGAGAGCGAGAAAGAGAGATAACTCAGAGAGAAAGAGAGGAGAGATAAGCGAGAGTGAGAGCATCGATGGCTGATCGGGAGAGAGAGAGAGAGCGAGGAGCAGCAGCATTATCGGGAGAGAGAGCGAGCGAGGAGCACCACGAGGATGGCTGATCCAGAGAGAGAGAGAGAGAGAGAGAGAGGAGCATCAGCAGGATCGGGAGAAAGAGCGAGCGAGGAGCAGCAGGAGGATGGGTGATCCGCGGAGAGAGAGAGGAGCAGGGTGAGAGAGAGAGAGAGCAAGGAGAGGGAAAAGCGGATCAGAACGGGAGAGAGCGGTGAGAGAGCATAGATCTTTTGTTAGGTTTTTTTAAGGTTTGGGCTTTTTAGGGTTAAATAGATTAAAAATGCCATGAATATGAATGTAGGCTGTTGTGAAGAAAAACTAGTTCGTGTTTTGATTGGGCCACGTGCGCCCTAAAAGTTTGTCAACAGGCACGTGTGGGTTCACCCGGTCATCGCTCGCCGATCATTTGTCTCGAACTTTCTAGAAAGAGGATGTTTTATAGAGGTTATGTGCGCGATGGATCATTTGAATGTAGGCTGTTGTGGAGAAAAATTAGTTCTTGTGTTTTGATTGGGCCACGTGTGCCTTAAAAGTTTGTCAACAGGCACGTGTGGGTTCACCATCACTCGCCGATCATTTGTCTTGAACTTTCTAGAAAGAGGATGTTCTACAGAGGTTATGTGCGCGATGGATCATTTGTCTCGAATTCTCTAGAAAGAGAACGAGAGAGATTGTGTGAGCGATGGATGAGATGCGCAGAGAGAGAGAGAGAGAGAGAGAGAGAGAGAGAGAGAGAGAGCGCGAACTATGGTGAAAAAGCAAGGGAGTGGAAATGCAATGCAGTTGGAGGGGAAGTGTGTTGGGATAAGTATTCGAAAGGATCGTTTGATGTTTCGGACCGCTTGCTCCTTTTGAAAGTCGATTTGCATCTGCTGTTACAATGAGAAGCGGTTGCGATTATCCATACTTTGGTCGCAAGAGAGAGAAAGCCAATTTTCTGGAGCATGAGAGGAAGAGATAACGTGATGGATCGATGAGGTGTGCAGCAACGGAGGGAGTGAGGGGGCTGAGTATTTTGCGAGAGAGCGTCGAGAGAGAGGTGGGAGGGAGTGAGGGGGGTATTTTGAGAGAGAGCGCCAAGAGAGAGATGGTGAGGCTGAGAGCGATAGAGAGAGATATGGGGAGTGGTAAGAGAGAGGGGAGCGCAAAGTGAGAGACCATAGAGAGATATGGTACGTAGAGAGAGAAAGATGGTGAGAGTTTAGAGAGAGATGGTGAGAGCGGGAGAGTGGAGTGTAGGGTTTTTAGGGTTTGGAGAGTAAAACTAGCGATATAGTGAGGTGTTGGAGAGAGAGAGAGAGAGAGAGAGAGAGAGAGAGAGAGAGAGAGAGAGAGCGTATGCAGGTTGCGATGGTGAGCCATTTATAGTGAGGTATTGGAGAGCGAGAGAGCACGAATGCAGGCTGCGATGGTGAGTCGTTCGGTCTCTTATAAATAGGGTTTCGGAAACTGCAGATTTAGTTCTATAACCAGTTCTATGTAATGTTTGTTCTCTTTGGTGCTCTAGTACAGCCTATATCTCATCAGATCATCGATGGATTTGTTGGGAGGTTTCTTGGTCATTTGCATGAGATTTCAAAATTTTGGTGGATTTGTAACAAAATGATTTTTAGGGCTCTAGGGCTTTTCTTTAAGCGACCTATTTTGATCAAATCACATGATCATTTAGGGCTTTAGGACTTTTTCTTAAATCTTAATACTAAGGGACCACTCGTGGGCTTTGCTTCTCTCACATATCTCAAGTTTGATGTTAAAAAGTTGGTAGCTCCAAGAAAGTTATACAAAATTGGGGTTTACAATATTTATTACCATGGCTCCCCCCTCGTCCACCCACGATGTATAAAACATGATTGTCATATAAAATTGGGATTTACAATATTTATTACCATGGCCCCTCGTCCACCCACAATGTATAAAACATGATTTTCATTATTGAATCTTGGTACATCGTTGGATAAGGATGGGACCTTGCACACACCCTCTATCATGGTGAGCAATAAGATCATCCCAAATTTAGTAGATGCAATCATTCAAAACTCCTAAATCATTATTTCAAATCAAGGCTTAAAATGCAAAATGGGTAAACCTAAACTCAGGAAATAAAGTTGTTTGAGAATCGATTGAGAGAGAAAGCACACACACAAAGCCAATAAGTGCCATGGAATGTCAGCCTTCACATTCAGCCTTGCCTACCCAAGGCTACATAAGAAAAAGAAGGAAAGACATAAACATGTTTTCAACACTTAGGCAACAACTACACTTGGTTTCCAAATATGAAAAAACTAGAAAAACAATTGTTGCAAATCATCTTGTTACTCCGGGTCTTAGTTTAAATTTAAAGTTACCTTTAAGTACTCGTACTAATTCTAGAGCTAACATGTGAATAGACTCTCAATTATAAAGGAATGGTGTATTTACTACATAGCTATCCAATGTTGGCTTGTTTGTTACCACGTGATGCTTGCGGGACTTTTAATGTCGCAGGGCCTAAGTGTCAAGTTAGTGAATAAAGTTGGGTTTCCCTCCAAGTTTGATGGTTCCCACATTTTTTTAAATTTGAATAAAAAGAGAGGCAAGACTGGACCAATAGGATTCAGAGGCCAAGGTCCTCCTCTCTACTATAAAAAGGGACCAACTCGAGTTGCTCTTGATGTTCATTTCCTCATTTCAATAAAGCAAATTTGTTAATTCTTTTGTTTAGATCACTGGATCAGGTGTGGATTGTGGTATCCATCTGATTGGCATGACCAGTCATCCAAATAAATGGATTTTCCAGTTTATGGGAACAAGAGATAATACCCTATATGGATTATAGGACAACTAGATGATCAATGGATCTCTAGAATATTAGATGAGGCGGTTAAGAATTTTCTGGAAGGAAGAGCTGAGGGTATGGAATTCTATGACTGTAAAGATCTGATGATCAATGGTGTGTTTTAGTACCTAGTCGCGATATGGGAAAAAGAAAACCATTCGAAAAATTAGCATGACAATTCAAGACGAGCACATCAAGAATATTTCTAAGTGTTCATTATGGAGAAATCAGCTTGCTCTCGAGTAGAGAGAGAATGTACAACCAAAAACACTCGTGCAGAGAGAGAATCCTCTATTCTCTTCAAAATTCACAATATGGAAAACCATCCAAAATCCCTACATCATGAGGCTTGAGCTCCAATGTGGATTTGCATGTGATCAATGGTTGATCCACATCATTTGGTCGACTCTCCTATCATAGATCCACATTTGTCAACATGAAATTTGACATTGAAACCACTATTAATCAATTGTCCACACTAATGAGGTTCTTGGTTAGTTTAGGTACATAAAGTACATCATGCAAACACAAAGTTTTTGATGATGATCCATTCAATTGAATACTACCTATCCCTTCAATCTTACAGTCAACATCATTTGTAGTATAGATTTATCTTTTTGTACCTACACGACTTGTGAAAGAATTCCTAGAACTAGACATATGCGAACTAGCCCCACTATCTATCTACCATACTTTTTCACTTTTGAAAGGTTTTCTTGAAACAATTTGATGCATAGTGGCCTTTCTTGCCATAGAAAAGACATTTGATTCTTGACATCTTCTTCTTGCCACTGGATGTTGTAGCTTGTGAGGATTGATCCTCACCACCTTAATTGGCTTTGTCCTTGTCCAACTTGAGGTGTTGTTGTTGTCCTTTGCCCTTGCCTCTTGACTTGTCCTTGGTGAAGAGAGTTGTCATGCCCACAACTGGTCTCGAGTAGCGTGTCCACGCTAGAGATCAGTAGACCAACAATTCGTAAGTTATTTATGATTATAAGGGGTTTGGGTTCCTTATGTACATATGGTCATAAGTAATGGTTTGGGTCCCTTATGTACATATGGTCATAAATAATGGTTGTAGGTCTAAACTCATGATGGTGGATTTATATGGTTCTATCACTGAGTCGTTGAGGAACTGGATGACGTGGCCCAGATAGGCTGTAGAGGTGTCCAGTGAGGTGTCACAGTGCACTACTAGTGGTGCATGGGCCTTGGAGGGTATAAGTATATCTATTGGGCTCTCACTAGTGTATCTTTGATTGTGAGACTAGTAGCCATATATTGCTGGTGTGATGCCTCATTCCTTTTTGGGATTGATCCATAGCTTGGGGGCTAGATCCGTTTGTTGATCTAGGTTTGGTTGAGTTGGGAGTGGATTGTTGCATTCCCTAAGCTTCAAATTGGCATTACTAATGTGAGAGAGAGAGAGAGAGAGAGAGAGAGAGAGAGAGAGAGAGAGAGAGAGAGAGAGAGAGAGAGAGAGAGAGAGAGAGAGAGAGAGAGAGAGAGAGAGAGAGAGAGAGAGAGAGAGAGAGAGAGAGAGAGAGAGAGAGAGTATGCATAGCCACAATTTTTTTGGAATATGATCATCTGTGAATAAAGTGATTTTATAATCTTGAATGAAGCTTATCAATCCACAAAAGGGTTGCTTGCATTGCTAGATTCATCTACATTATTATTCATTGACGCAATACGAAACAACTTTGATCTAAAAAACAAGAGCAATCTAAAACAAGATGGAAATAGAATCAAGGCTAATCTTCTATTTGCAATCCATACAATAAATCATATTTAATTCATGACCTATATGCACAACATCAGTTATACAACACATTTTTTTACACACGTGTTGAAGAGATCCAAAGATCATATGGTAGTATTCCTTCAAAATCTTTTACAAACAAGATTGGAAAATCTCTAGTTTTCTAGTTTAGTAACCACTATTTCTAGATGCGAGTGATGACTCTCCTCTCTCTAGGTGTCTAATGCGTAATAAGCACACTATGTAGCCTAAACCACCAAAGTTGGCCAAAATCACCAAATTACATTATCTAAATACATTTGAAGGGTACTGAACTTTGACACATCTTCAAACTATAAGAGTACTAGAATTAATAATATCTTAATCTATCACACACGTGTGAAAGATCCGATCTAAAATGTTCACAAAATAGGCCTCAATTTGACTCCAAAATATACACATTTGGAACATGCTCCATGCTTGAAATGAGCATCTAATCCACTATCCATAAGTTGACCAACACTTAACAAGTTCTTTGTAATAGAAGGTACATAAAGGACATTGTTTAGATCTACTTTCTTAGATGATCCAAGACATAATGGAATGGATCCAATTCCTACAATCCCACATTCTTGATCACTTGCAGTGAAGATTGTAAGAAAGTAAGGTAGAAAAGTAGTCTTTTTGGTGAGTCATGTGGGAACTAGCCCCACTATCAATCCACCATGTGTTGTGATTAGATGTTTGTGTTAACGAAGCCATCAAAGATAAGTTGCAAAAGAACCAATCCTATTCTTGATATGAAGCATCCTACTACCCTCAGAAACTAGCACACTATGAAATTTTTCAATAGTGGGAAGTTGATCTTGAATAACAAATGTTTGAACTAGATGAGAATACTCATTTCCTAATCCATTCAAGATGATTTGAACTAGTTCATTGTCTTGAATTTTGTCACTAATGGAAGATAACTCAATATTCAAAGATTTGATCCTAAGAACATAATCTTGGGCACTTTCATTACTTCCTTTCATGCTTTGATGTATTTGATTTCTTAGCATGAGTATTCTTGAAGTATTTCTGGATTCATAAATAGATTTTAGTGAATCCCATGCCTCTTTGGATGTGCTACAAGATGAGATCTCTTTCAACAAGTCATTACTTACATTCATTTTCAAGCAATGTAATGACAACCTAAATCTCTTCTTGTACTTTACTGATTCTTGAGCTACTTGAGGTTCTTCTTCCACACCAAGAAGAATGTCATACAAAACATGAAGTACAAATAATGACTCCCTTCGAATTTTTCAAATGGCAAAATTAGTTGATGAAAGCCTTTCACTAGCTTCAAGTAAGAAGCCACCCATTGATGTCATTATTAGTGTAAATGCACTTGAAACTTAGATGGTTTCACTTAGAGATCTGAACCTATAGTGTCTTCTAGCAATCAATAAGCTTCTAGACCCGACCCTACCACTTTGGAACAAATCTAGAATGATGGATCTATAGATTACAATCTCAAGTTTGCAAATTCACTCCTTAATCTTTGGTTTATAGCACTCTATCTCTCTCAACTTCAAGGTACACTCAAAAAATAGAGAATCAACCTCAATGTACTGTAAACAAGCTTTAATCCACCTATGTGATTGATCTATACCAAGAACAAATCAATGGAATAGAAACAATGCAAGTGAAAGCTTGAAAAATGCACGAAATTGACTCAAATTGGGTGTATGAAGCTCAAATTGCACCAAAATGAAAAATATTGTTCAAAACAGGCCCCACACGTGACACCTACAGCCCACAGCAAGATTTGGTACAAATATTTTGGTTCTAGCTATCTATTCCAACTCGCTACCTCAATATTAGCTTGTTTTCAAAAACCTGCTAATTTGGGAATAGTTTCATAGCAATGTCTTAAATGCATTTGTACTTGGCTCTAATACCATGTCAATTTACAGCAAAATGGACCAAGAATAGATCTGCATCAGATCCACAAGTGTGATTGGATGTTAGATTAGATCAACCTATCAATCTACACAAGATTAGATAGCATTTAGATCAAATCTAGATGAAGAAATCTAACAAGAACAATCATTAATGACCAAAACTTGAGCTTGCTGGTTTCACACGTGTGAAAACCTGTCAAAGCACAGATTGGGCTTCATTTTTTCTAATATAGTTGAGGCTGACTTTACTTGGGTTCAGTAAAAGTATACTAAGCTAAGAACCCAATCAATGCATAAAATAGCAAGACAAATAGAGAGATTACTCAAAAAATGCACCAAAACCAAGATTTAGCATCCATGCTCATTATGGCCAAATGAGGCACTATATATACATGAAGGAGAGCTCGAGCTGCTGCTGAGTCACTGATCTGGCACATGTGAGAGTGCCTAGTCACCTAAGGATCCATTAATCAAATCAAACTTGGCACATGGTCCATGACTTCCATGATTTAAGGCACCTCCTTGATTTTGGGTGATTTCCTACATTATAGGAATCTAGATAAAAATCTTCTATCAATCCAAACTCTCTACTGATCTTTCCACACGTGTGAGCAGACCTCTACAAGTGGGAGATCAATCCTATCTAAATATCTTGTACATTCTACCAATAGAAAGGTGCCAAGTGGAATATAGCTCAAAACCTAGATTTTGGCCTTTTTAGCCAATAGAATTCTAATCAAATGATATGTACATACTAGATCACTAATCTAAATGATAAATGCATTTAATTCACACGTGGGAACAGGCTCCACACATGTGTAAACATAATATGTACATGATTTTGGCCTAGATCAAGCATGATTTTGACATTTTCACATCTTAATGTTAAATTTTGAATTCACAAATTGATATAAGACTGAGTATCAAAGAACTCTTAGTGAAATACACAGACTCCTTAGAAACAACAAGTGCTCAAAAAAATTGAATAAATTGACATTCGATGTGCTTCCTATCAAAATTAATCGATTGGAAGTTCGAACGAGTTCTATTTTATTGTTACGAAGTAAATGTTTTTAACATTCAAATCTTCAATTTATGTAAGTACTTCTCAAACCGTCAAACATATTCGTTAGTGAACTATATTGTCGACAATCTTAAGATGGAGTTCAATCAACAAATCGGATCTCACTTTCAAATAGGTACTAGAGCTTAACTTCAAATCAAAGACTCGAAACTCGATCAATAACAGATGCACATGTTAGTCAAATTCAAACTCTTATTATTCTAGGTTGATCCATCCGGTATCCTACTACAATAAAACATTTGATTGTAAGAAAAAACACATTCATCACTCCAAATAATTGCATTCTCAAAGAGTGAGCAGTGTCATGACAGAAAACTAATAGACTCATAATTACGTACACTCTCAACGAGAGACTAGAGACAAGTATGCGAAACTCTTGATAGTACATTAGAATGCAAATGAAGTACATATAGGAAAATGTCATAGTTCGACACATCTTTTACACAAAGAGACATGTTGTTATGTATATTCAGAAACTATCCATTCTAAACCAATCTAATGTTCACATATGTACATATTGCTTAGTTGGATAACCAGTTAGATGGTTACACATGTATATTCATTCCTTTAAAAATATTTGATCTTTATAAGTGTTCGAGTATGGTCGAATATAGTCGTATATGTTGCTTTATTTTAAAAATGACTTCCATTAGGATATTCCATTAGTGTATCACAAAGAAATAACTCGTCCTAAAGATGTTTTATTTAAAATTTTGAAAAGCAAGCTTTTTATCTTGTGTAAACAAAAATGGCCACTTTACCATGGCATAAGATGCTACTTAAAGCCAAAAGAGAATATAATTAGATGTAATCTCATAGTAGAACCATATACAAGGAACCGCACTTGTCCTACTAGGCTCTTAGGGTGCCTTGGCACGGTTTTGAAGTAAACTAGCTCAATCCCAAAAAGAAATTAGGCCCCACCAATAAAGACAACCAGTAGAAGCTCACCCATCCAATTTCACTCTTTCTTGATCCTACTGATTCTAACATGTGGAGGCTTGAAAAAAGACAACCAAGCAGACTCCAAAAAATGGATAATATGTGGGCTCGGTGGAACTTACTTGGCCCCAACAACTCTTTGGCAACAAAGTATGCTCCTTTAGCCACCATTGAAACATCTACATTGGATAACATATGACATCCAAATTTTGTCCTAAGTCGACATTTGTGACATTGAAGGGCTTCTTGTAATCCTCACCACCATAAAAAATAAGTGGTTTGGGCCATGTAATCTTATTGTGGTGTCTTGTTTTTGTGTTCAATTGTAGTGCTTGTTTTTATTGACATGGAACCGATTTCACAAACAGAGAAGTCCTACGTGGTGTTAGGTTTGCTTAGTTTTCTTACTCTTACTCTTACTACCAATGCTTCTATTGTAGCAACAAAAGTTCCAACCTGCATGACCGAAGATCAAAATGCTCTCCTGAATTTCAAGTCCAACTTGAACCAGGATTCCAAGTGCCTGAAGTCCTGGGAGGGCCTAGAATGTTGTCAATGGACAAACTAAAATGTGACAACAATAGCGGTCAAGGGACAAAGCTCTCATTATTGAATTGCGACCTGCAAGGCAACAATTCACCAGCACTGGGTAATTTGTCACTCCTAAGATCACTTAATCTCGAAAGAAATCACCTCACAAGTTTTGTCCCAGAGGAAATGATAAATCTGCTACATCTTGAGTATCTCAATTTGCGAAAGAATGAACTGCAAGGAACCATACCTTCGAGCTTTGGCAATCTCTTTTGCCTCAAATTTTTAGATCTTGCATCCAACCAACTCAGTGGGCAAATTCCTGTGGATCTTGGTAAACTAAGCCAACTCACCCACCTCGTTCTCTACTTCAATCTATTAAATGGCACGACTGATAGAGTTCACGAATCTCTTGCAACTTCAGTATCTAGATTTGACATCGAATTTTTTGTATAGGGCTATACCTGTATCACTAGGCAATCTTAGCCACCTCACGTTTTTTATACTTTCCAAAAAAAATTTGAGTGGCCAAATTCCCCCTTGGCTTGAAAGTATGAAGTCATTGATGGGACTCTATCTCTCCACCAACAAATTTGAAAGGCCTATTCTTGACTCTTTAGGCTCACTCTCCAACTTGAGTGACCTCATTATCGACAACACTTTTCTAAGTGGGACTATTCTAGCATCTCTTGCCCTTCTTTTGAACCTCATTCTACTGAATTTAAACAATAATGCTCTCACTAGTTCCATTCCTATTTTTCTCTTCACGTCACTTCCTATAATTCTTGCTGAAAACAATTTAACGGGTACCATCCCTCCCTATACAGAATACCCACATCTAGAAAACCTTTTGATTTTGGATTTTTCACAGGATCAACTTTCTGGCACAATTCCATCGGGTATACTATAGCTACCACATCTACAAATCTTCAATGTTTCCTATAATGAGCTATCTGGAGCAATTCCAAAAGGCAGCCATGTGAAGAAATTTTTGGCATCCTCATATAGAGGAAACAACGGCCTTTCTGGATTTCCTCTCCCAACTCCATGCACATCAGGCTTTGTTATTAACTGATTCTAGTTCAATCAATGTTCCTTCTAGGTTCCATGAGAGTACACTCAGAGTTCCATGTGAGTCGACTTAAAGCCTGGCTAAAGTACGAGGATCAACAAGTTCTAGAAGACAAATCTGATTATGTTCCATATGAGCCATTGTGTATTGTAGATTTTCGGCAAAACCATCTACGGAACTGAAAAGGTAAATCTTCTAGTGAAAATTCTTGGGAGAATGCGAAGGAATTGAGTCCGAGATTTCCAAATTTTCCCCCCTAAGCAAACCCTTTATAAGGGGGATAGAAGGTTACATACCCCTGTAACGGTTTGCCCTAGGCTAGAGACAGTTCTACTATAGTTGACCTAGGGTCAACAGTGGTCCAAGGACACCCCTAGGTGTCAAGCCCCTTGTAAAAGATCCTAACACCACAGTAGGGAAAAGACTAACTGATCCTCCCAGCCTTGCCTACTCCCTGATATGGAGCAAGCCCCTCCTAGCCCAGTGTGAGGCCTGGTAGCATGCATACTGCCAAGTGTCGGCCACGTGGATTTGCATAATGTCTGGCTCGATCCTGGGACTGCCTGATACTACGCTTAGCATGTTCTATCATCTGGTTTAGGTCTTCTAAAAAGTTTCTGGTTGTTTCAACTTTTCTTGTTTAAACCCTACAGCTGTGGGTGAGCGTGGCTGAAAACTATACATCAGCATAAATGGGCTGTATCCCGTAGCTAAATGTTTAGTACTGTTATAAGCAAACTCTAATATCGAGAGATACTCTTCCCAATTAGTCTGCTTCTTGCTGATGTATGCACGAAGCATATCCTCCAGCACGTGATTTACCCTCTCAAGAGTTCCTTTTCATAGGCAATGTACCTAGTCTGAACTGGATCAAGTTTTTTACTCTCGAACACAACTGGTCGTCCACTCTGAGTTAGTACAGCACCAACTGCAAAGTCGCTAGCATTTGTTTTAACCACAAATGGCTGATTGGGGTCGATGACTTTTAAAACTGGTGTTGTGGCTAAGGCTGTTTTGAGAGTATCAAAGCTCTCCTGCTGTGCGGACTCCCAAATGAACTCCTTTCGCTTCCGATAGCAGATCTTTTCTGAATGAATGCACATAGAGTGCTCCTGGCAGCTCTGCTTGACCTGACAGTGTTTGCAGCTGTAGAGTGCCGATGCCTTTGACATCGTGTTTGCTCCCATCACCTAGAATCACTGCTCTATTGTTTTCGAGTTCTCTGAAGTCGATCAAGATTTTCTTGTTGCAGGTGATGTGTGATGTTGCTCTTGAATCAATGACTACATTGTAGTCTTGTTCACTATAGCTCATTGAAGCTTCATCAAGTATCGTGAAGACTTCATCACCTCTATCTGCATCCTTGGATGACTCTGCAACATTTGTCTTTTTAGATTTGTTTTTTTTTTGGGGTTGAATCTGCAATCGTATGCAGAGTGGCCCTTCTTCCTGCAGTGCATGCAAGGTATTGCTTGATTGAACCAACATTTGTTGGCCGTATGGCCTGGTTTGTGATAGTGATCACATGAAGAAGATTGTTAATTCGAGGACTTCGTCTTCTCGAATATGGGTTTGTTCTTGTTTTTCTTCTTTCCTTTCGCGAAGAGGGCCTTCTCTTGATCACTACTTCCTTCTCCTTCGTCTCTCATCAGTCTCTCATCAACAACAAGACTGATTGCTTTCTCAAATGTCATATCTGGTAGACTCAGTATGAGCATTCTCAAAGGCTGATAAGACATCAGTAGAGACTTCATGAAGTACATCAGCTGTTGTGGTGTTGGGACCTGGTGCTCCTGTCCTGATGCAGCGAGTTGAGCAAAGATCATTTTGATCTTCTCAACGTGCTGATCTAACTGGTTGCCATCCCATCGTATGGATTGCAGCTGATTGTGAAGGTGTATGACTGAAGCTGCAGTGCTTACTTCATAAGTTTTAATCTTTTCCATGTTGCATGGCTGCTTTCACAGTCTTCAATATGCATGAGTAGATCTTCGTTAATGGACAAAACGATGATCGCCATTGCACGCTCATCCTTTCTGATCCATTCACCTCTCCTTGGGTCTCCCTCTGGAGGCTGCACCTCTGAGAGTTCAGTCATCGACCAGATGCCTTTGCCCTTTAGAAGTGTTTTGATTTTGAATCTTCAGATTCTATAGTTTGCGCCATCAAGACTGATTGATACTCTTGTTTGGATCGTTGTAGCCATATTGTGTTGTCTAGAAAATCACTGCTTATATATCACTAGTGATAACTTGTCAGCTCTAATACCTCGCGAACGGTTTTGTTTCATTGTCGCGAATGATTTTGTTTCTTTGAATTTTCTTTTGTGCGGAAATTCTAAGCATTAACACTACATCCACTAACACTAGATCCACAACAAGATAACTTACTCTTTCTCTCTTTCTCTTTCTCCCTCATAGAAAGTATAATAACATGCAATCCCAATAACAATCAGATCCAACAATTAGCAAATCCAAATAAAGCATGAGAGATGGAGAAAAAGTGATAGAGAACAAGGACATTCATCAATCCATTTCACAAGAGAACCAATCTGCTTTATTGAAATGAATAAATGAGCATGTGTAGGAACTCGAATTGGTCCCTTCTTATAGTAGAGAGGAGGACCCTGGCCTCTGAATTCTATTGGTCCATTTATGCCTCTGTAATTATTCAAATTTAAAAAAGAGTGGGAACCATCCAAATTGGAGGGAAACCCAACTTTATTCACTAACTTGACATTTAGGCCCTGCGACATTAAAAGTCTCGCAAAAAAGGCTTAATGTCCTTTTATTGACTTTCTAATTAATCAAATCTCTATGTGATCATTGGGTTGGACTTACACACACAGGGTGCCAAATCCCTCTCACTTATTAACTAGGGTTAGGGTTGCCTTGGGATCCGCAAACCCTCTAACATGAGACGAAGCTGAACACAATAAAAGATAGTATTGATTCAGTATGAAAACAAAACAGAAGTAAATGAATACAATAAGTTGCGGATCCAAGCCGTGTACTCTATGCTATCTCTGAACGACTAAAAATGAAAGTCTGAATTAAGCGCAATGCTGATAAGCAGTAGCGCAATAGCAATCTCTAAAACAACTCTAAGAAGTGAACTAGAATGCTCAGGAGTGTTCAAGCTCGCGGGCTTGAGAGAGAGAGAGAGAGAGAGAGAGAGAGAGAGAGAGAGAGAGAGAGAGAGAGAGAGAAAAAAACTATTCAAATGCTTTTTAACTTATGATAATTTTGATAATGAAATGTATGAATATGAATAGCTATTTATACTAAGAAATTAGGTCATGAAATGCGATCACCAGTTGGCTAGTGATCCGCTGGCATCTAGCCGGTTCCTTTGTCATTGATTGTTGATAAGCAGTGAAAATTGATCGTAAACAGACTGTCTGTATAAATGAACCAAACTGTCACTTTTGTAGAAATGAACTAAAACAGCCACAGGCGACACTGTCACAAAAAACAACAATGTCGAGATTTTGCGAAAAACCCGACAGTGCTTTAAAATTTCATTTAGGGTTGCCCCACACTTTGCCAGAGTCATTTTCTTAACATTTGAGACTCTTTCGAAAAAGCGAAAAATGCGACTCTGCATATTTGCACGAGATTCCTGACATTCGAAAAAGGCGAAAAAGGCGACACTGCATTTTTACACGAGATTCCTGACAGGCGAAAAAGATGACATTGTTGTCAAACTTTGTGTATTTCTACAAACTATGTAAAAACGCTTGTAATTCTGCAGACTGTATAAAAACATGGGAAAATCCGTGTGAAAATTGTCAACATTTCCTAGCTAGTTTGAGGCCTAAATTGGCTAAAATTGTAAATAGTTTTGGTTCTGGAGTTTCACACGTGTGAACCAGGCCACAATGTTTTTATTTACTGTATTTTTTCAGTATGATGAAGTGTCAAACTTCATACCCTTCAAAATGAGACCATTTTGATGTATTTTGGTCATATAAGCCATTTTTAGCTATTTTTCCTATATAGGGAATATCTAGGGTCAAGTACCTTCTAGAGAGAGGAGAGAGAGTCATCTTCCTCATCCATAAATAGTAGGGAAGTCGTGGAGAACAGGTTGGAGAAACCTTTTGTATGCTTCATTGAGATCAATAGATCTTTGTCATTGTTTCTTCCTCCATTGAGAGCATTGTTGTGTGTATTGTCTTCAAGCTATTGTGTATGATCTTAGGTGCTTTCCAAAAGTGATAGGCTGATGTATTATGGACTGTATAATGCTATTTTGGGCCGCACTTGATGTTTATGGAAGTTTCCATTTGTGATAAATGCTTTTTGATCAAGTTCTTTGCATTCTAGGTAGCATAGAATGTGTTGCCAATTCCTAGCTTATGTAGTTTGGAGTGCAAGCATTCAAGCCAATGATCTTGGAGTTTAGATCCACTTAGGATCTGTATTTTTCACATGGTATCAGAGCTGGTTGGCTTCTATTTACAGTAAGTATTCCATTTTTGGTGATATTTGGATGTTTGATCAAGTTCTAGCATGATTTTGCATTGCTTTGTTGATCAAATCTTACTAACCTTTGTTTTGTGAGTTGAACTTGTGGATCAAAAGCATATTTCAGGTCTATTGAAGATCAGAGGCTGAAAAGAAACTATTTTGGATCAGATCATAACACCTAATCATTTGTGATTGTGAGGCTTGTGCATATTCAATACTAACAATGTTCTTTTCAATCCTATTGTTGACAATCTCCATTCTTGGATGAACACTCTCCTTAAGTGGATGAAACTTCTCCTTAAGTGGATGACAAATGCTCTTTTGAGTGAGTTGTAATTCTCCTAAAGGCTGAGCAAAGCTCCCATTTGGATGAAAGATCCCCTTTTTTGGGTGAACATATTGTAAGCTCCATTGTGAAGAGCATATTGTAAAGATTGTCATCAATTTTGGCATAAATTTTGGTGTACTTTGTTGAGCATGTAAGTAACTCTCCTTATGTAATTTGATTGGAGCATTTGCTGGAAGGTGTTAACCATTATGCAAGTGTGTTTTCAGGTTCTTAACAGGTTGAGGAACATTCTCATGTGAAGTGATCTTAGATCTACATCTAAACACCAAGATTTGACAAGATAGTGAAGCTAGTCTTGTGATTCACTAAGTGTGCTCATTCATTCACCTCTAAATCTTGTATTTATCACTTGCTGGAGTTTATAAACTTTTAGAAGTGTGGTTTACATGTGGTTTTACAGGTTGAGTCAATATCTTAGTGTGTTGATCATATGTTGATCAAGTTTGTTCATTACTAGGTAATCTTGGCATCCTAGTTTTGGGTATTTTCTAAGAATGCAAGTAACTCTTCACACCATAACTTGATTTGGTCACTTGCTGGAAAGTTTGAGAGCTTAAGCAAGAGTGTGTTCAGGTTGGTTTGATTTTGTAATCCATTCTTAGTGTGTGCAAAGTGTTGCATGTGTTTCAATCTTCCTTTCTATGCTTGGAAACCATCTAGGTTCAAGATAGAAGTGTTTTAGGGTCCTAAATCTTCATAGATCTCTTTATCTATCATTTGTTGAGAGAAAAGTGAGTGCTAAGTGCTTTAGGACAGAACCTAAAAGTTGAAGAAACATTAGAATCATGGCTTCCAATGGTGGGATCATGCTAGAGTCTAGTGAAAGGTTGAGTTCATCAAACTACTCTACTTGGAAAGTGAGGATGGAGTCCTTACTTGAGTTGAATGAACTCATGGACATAGTTGCAGAAATTGAAGAGAGACCTCTCACACTTCAAGAGCAACAAAGGTTTGATAAGAAGGCCAAAAGGGCTCTTCATATCATTAAAATGAATGTTACAAATGAACTTCTCAAGGAAGTTGGAAAGTGTCAAAGTGCAAGTGAGGCATGGAATGCCTTAAAGAAGCTCTTTGAATCAAAGTCCACATCTAGGGTATTGACCCTAAGGAGACAAATATTTTCTAGTAGGCAAAGAGAGGGTGAAAGTGCTCATGCATTTATCTTGAGAGTTAAGTCCCTAAGTGATGATTTAGCATGCATTGATGAGAACATAAAAGATGGTGAAATAGTCCAAGTTATGTTGAATGGTTTGCTAAATGAACATGCTAACCTTGTGCAAAGTTTTGCCATTCAAAGAGTCTTGCCAAGTGTGGTTGACTTGCAAGAAATCTTATTGGCTGAAGAACATAGGTTGCAATCAAAGCTTGATGGTGCATCCTTGCAAGGTGGAGGTGAAGAGGCTTTCTTCACAAAAGGCAAATTCAAGGGCAAAGGTAAAGGCAAAGGGAAATGGTCCAAAGGTGGTAACTTTGATCATGATGATCACTCTTCCTCTTCCTCTTCTACTAAGAACAATAAGTCAAAGTTCAAGTGCTTTTATTGTGGGATAAAAGGTCATTTTGCAAATGAATGTTATAAGAAGAAAAGAGAGCAAGGAGAGAGGCAAGGAAATCTTACAATAGATGAGGAAGAACATAACACATGTGAATCACTTGTTATGACTTCAAGTTTGTTAGCCAACATAGATGATAATGATCCTTGGTGGATTGATAGTGGAGCCTCATCTCACATGACAAGACATAAGGAATACTTTACATCCTTATTGTCTTATGAGGGAGAAGGTAACATCATCTACACTGCAAATGATGGTCAATGTGACATCAAAGGCATAGGCACTATTCCTATTTCCCTTTCAACAAATAGGAAAGCAAATCTTGAAAATGTTTTGTACATTCCTTCAATCACTAAGAATTTGCTTAGTGTAAGTCAAATGATTGACAAAGGACTTGATGTGGAGTTCATTGGAGATGCATGTTTGATAAGTAAATGTGGATCCTTGATTGCTCAAGGTAGGAGGCATGGTAAACTTTTCAAGCTTGATGCATGTGTGATCTCTAATCATGAAGGATGTATGGCTAGGGAGCAATTGACAAACCAAGAAGTTTGGCACAAGAGGTTGGGCCATCCCAACTTCAAATCTTTGGAGGTAATGGCAAAGAAAGAGCTTGTTCTTGGTCTCCCTAAAAGTCTTGTTGCAAACAATAGTGTTTGTGAACATTGTGCCTTGTCCAAATCTCATAGACTTGCTTATTCTAGATCTACTTCTAGATCTAAAGAAGCTTTTCAACTTGTGCATTCTGATATTCATTCTTCTAGTACAACTAGCAATGGTGGGGCAAAGATGTATGCAACTTTCATTGATGACTTTAGTAGGTATACTTGGATCTATCTTCTTAAAAGTAAGGATGAAGTGTTTGCTGCATTTGTCAAGTTCAAGAATGAAATGGAAAACCAATTCAATACAAAGATCAAATGCTTAAGATCTGATAATGGAGGGGAATACACCTCAAATAGGTTCAAAGACTTTTGTATAGCACATGGGATTAAGAGGGAGATGTCTAGTCCTAGGACTCCACAACAGAATGGAGTGGCCGAGAGGAAGAATAGAACCCTTTGTGAATGTGCCAAGGCAATGAGACTACATGCTAATCTTGCTAAGTCTTTTTGGGGGGAAGCTTTAGCATGTGCTAACTATCTATGTAATAGATGGACAAGTGCTTCCTTGGATGGTAAAACTCCTCATGAGGTTCTTTATGGTAGAAGGCCGAGTGTCAAGCATTGTAGGATCTTTGGATGTACATGTTTTGTCAATATCACACTTGATGATAGAACTAAAGAAGATCCTTCATCAAAGAAGGGTGTGTTTGTTGGCTATAGTGAAGTAAGCAAGGCTTACAAAGTGTACATTCCTTCTACAAAGAAAGTTGTCATAAGTAGGGATGTCATCTTTCATGAAGAGAATGTTTCCAATGTTGTTGATGTTGATGTTGATGTGCCTACTAATCATCATGATGTGCAAGATGTCTTGGATGAAGATGGAGATGCCACTCCAAAGCAAACTTCAAGGAAGACTCAAAGGCAAAGGGCTAAGCCATCAAGGCTAACCTATGATGAAAAAGGAAAGCAAGTGGTGGACAACTCTAACTTTGCTTTTCTTACCTCTTTTTATGAACCAACTTGTGTAGGTGAAGCAATTCAAAAGAAGGAATGGATCCAAGCCATGGATCATGAGCATCAAGCACTCATCAAAAGCAACACATGGAGGTTGGTAAAGCTTCCAAAGGACAAGAAGGCAATTGGTTGTAAGTGGATCTTCAAGATCAAGACAAATCAAGATGGATCAATCAACAAGTACAAGGCAAGGTTGGTGGCAAAGGGGTATGCTCAAGAATATGGTATTGACTATGATGAGACCTTTGCACCCGTGGCAAAGATGGTAACTATTCGAATCCTAATCTCTCTTGCAACTCTTTATGATTGGGATATGTGGCAAATGGATGTTACTAATGCCTTCTTGAATGGTGATCTTGAAGAAGATATTTACATGGAGCAACCCGAGGGCTATGTTTCACATGATGAGCCTAATCATGTGTGCTATCTCCAAAAGAGTTTGTATGGGCTAAAGCAAGCACCAAGGAGTTGGTATGCTAAGCTCAATTCCTTCTTACTTTCTCAAAACTTTGTTATGAGTGAGTATGATCATTCTCTCTACTTTAGATTGAATGAAAATGATATCACTTTACTTTTGATCTATGTTGATGACATTATCTTAAGTGGTGGTAACAATCTAGATATAGATGAAATCAAGATGGCACTCAAAAGAGAGTTTGAAATTCAAGATCTTGGTAAACTTCATTATATCTTAGGAATAGAGATTATTAGAACTTCTAAATCTACATTCATATGTCAAGAAAAGTATGTTAACTCTATTCTAAAAAGGTTTCATATGAAAGATTGTAAAGTTGTTTCTACTCCTATGGAATCAAATGTAAAGCTAACTACAAGAAGTAATGAAAGATCCTTCAAGGACATTACTCTCTATAGAAAGCTAATAGGATCTCTTATATGGTTAACCATCAAAGACCTGATCTAAGCTTTGTGGTTGGTAAACTAAGTCAATTTATGCAAGATCCTAGTGAGGCTCATTGGAAGCTAGGAAAGAGAGTACTTAGATACATCTCGGGATCTAGAGATTTTGGCATCTTGTATGGAGGTACTACACCTAACCTTTGTGGATTTTCAGATTCAGATTTTGCAGGTGATCAAATGGATAGGAAGTCAACAAGTGCCTTTGCAATCTATCTTGGAGATGGAGTGGTCTCATGGCTATCAAAGAAGCAACCAACTATCTCTCTATCTTCCACCGAAGCCGAGTACAAGGCATTAACAACATGCACCAAGGAGATTCTTTGGATCAAGAGGATGTTATTGGATCTTCACTTGCTGGAACCAGAGAAGACTCCAATCATACTTTGTGATAACCTTTCAGCCCAAAGCTTGGCAAGCAATCCTGTTTTTCATGCAAGGAGCAAGCACATTGAGATTGCTCACCATTTTGTGAGAGATCAAGTCATTGCCAAAGAGGTGGAGCTTCAACATGTCTCTTCAAAGGAGTGTGTGGCTGATATCTTCACCAAACCATTGGGAAAGGACCTATATTTAATGCATAGATCTAATCTTGGAATGTGCTCAAAGACTATGTTGAAACTAGCATCCAATGTTGAAGAGGGAGTGTGAAAATTGTCAACATTTCCTAGCCAGTTTGAGGCCTAAATTGGCTAAAATTGTAAATAGTTTTGGTTCTGGAGTTTCACACGTGTGAACCAGGCCACAATGTTTTTATTTACTGTATTTTTTCAGTATGATGAAGTGTCAAACTTCATACCCTTCAAAATGAGACCATTTTGATGTATTTTGGTCATATAAGCCATTTTTAGCTATTTTTCCTATATAGGGAATATCTAGGGTCAAGTACCTTCTAGAGAGAGGAGAGAGAGTCATCTTCCTCATCCATAAATAGTAGGGAAGTCGTGGAGAACAGGTTGGAGAAACCTTTTGTATGCTTCATTGAGATCAATAGATCATTGTCATTGTTTCTTCCTCCATTGAGAGCATTGTTGTGTGTATTGTCTTCAAGCTATTGTGTATGATCTTAGGTGCTTTCCAAAAGTGGTAGGCTGATGTATTATGGACTGTATAATGCTATTTTGGGCCGCACTTGATGTTTATGGAAGTTTCCATTTGTGATAAATGCTTTTTGATCAAGTTCTTTGCATTCTAGGTAGCATAGAATGTGTTGCCAATTCCTAGCTTATGTAGTTTGGAGTGCAAGCATTCAAGCCAATGATCTTGGAGTTTAGATCCACTTAGGATCTGTATTTTTCACAATCCGCATAACTGAATAAACAATGGATGAAGATTAAAACCGATTAGTCGATTAGTAAGAAGGAGAATAATCCAACACTAGATCTTCAAGGAAAATCGACTGCACACCCAATGTTTCATGTAAGTCGTTTGAAACTAAGTTTACATGATGGTGAAACAGTTGGATCGGATGAGGATTTATTCCATTTGGAAGATTTGTCGTTTAGTGTACCTTTGGAACCTGAGAAAGTGCTTAGAACCAGAGATAAACAATTGAGAAATTGTTCTATCTCTGAGTGCTTAATTCGGTGGAAGGGTCGTACTGAGGATGATGATTCGTGGGAGAGAGTTGATAGCATAAAGAAGAATTTTCCGAAGTTTAGCTTCTAAGGATAGAAGCAGTTTAAGGAGGGAAGAATGTTATGTCCATGACCAGTACATAAGATACAATATACTCCTAGTCTTGGATACACGGTACTCCAGTGAAACAATTAGTTATGCCACGTCATGCTGGACGTGACCCGAAAGTAACTAATATCCTTGTGAGGCCCAGAACACACTAAATGGAGTTTACACAAGGTATGAGACAGTGTATGCATGTGTAGAGTTATCAATAACAATTCTGTGAATAGTTGGTCCATGCTTAGGACTCTATTCTAGGTGAATCTATGTATAGGAAATTTAGGGCTATGCATGGCTATGTGCCCAGGTTGCTTTTGGCTCTATATATTGGGTCCAAACTCACCCTACTCCTCGTCATGATTTTGGATTCATTGCCAGGCTCTCACTCTATATTCATGCTTCTTGTTCCTTGGCTTGGGGGTGAGGCTTTTAGAGTTTGATTGGATGCTTGTACTTGGTTGGGTGGTTTCTCCATAGTGTGTTATTATTGTATTTGTGATTTGTAAGCAGGATCTAAGGAGCTTCCCTTATATTTTTAGTGCTCATGCATGGCTATTTGGAAAAATATGTCATTGTGAACTGTGTAGTCAAGCATGGTTACGAAGAGTCTAGATACCAACTCATCCATTGTAGCAGTGCACCATTCTACTCACTGGATATGAAGGTAACTGCTTAATATGGTTTCTTCTCGACATAAATTATCATTTTACATAGCTATAAACTATGGGCTAGATTATTCTGATTCAATTTCTAGTACAGGTGCACACTCTTGTCATGGTTGCCTATAAAAGAATCGAGACCCTTGGGGAAAATTTTGGAGAAGTATGTACATTGCTCCACTGCCTACGGTATCCAAACTTGTATATACAAGTCTTAACTAGTTTGCTTTGTGTTTGTATTGAAGGTGGAGCGCAAAGGGGCAAATCTTTAATGGCGTACATGATCTGACTTTTACCAATCCTCTGATGTGCTAGTGGATTCACAGTTGGTACTGGTGTGCTTCTAGATGCTGCTTCATCGATAGGCAGACATGTTGTGGGCTTGGAGGCTGAAACCAATCTGTGCAAACAAGTTTTGATTCCTAAGTTCAAAAATCCTAGGTAGTTGCACGAATAAGGTTAATAATTATAACATTATGCATTGTGTAAGTTCTAGCAAGGATGAGATGTATACATGTGTAGGGATGGAAAAAAATCAGCATTTTGTCTTTTGCTTGGAGTTGTGTGGTATCATGGTTGATAGCTTACTTGTTCTAATTGTTTGAATCACATGGTTGGTGCAGGCCCAGTCACAGAAGTACACTTTATAAGCAACTGCTTATGCACTATTTTTTTAGTTCAGTTGGTATTTATTGGAATTGAAGATTGGGGACTATTGTATTATACATAACTAAATGAATATTAGTTGTGAGAGATATGTCAATATGTTTAAATCTCTTTGAGGAACATTATCACTACATTAACACATATATCACTCAAGGATAATAGACATGATTACAAAAGCCACATCCTTATCTTCTACTGAATTGAAATTGTAATTGCATAACACAATTAACGGTAACAAAAAATGAGGCAATCTTTCATAACTTGTTGGGAGAGTGCATTTTTCTAACATGAAATGGTGCATGAGATGATGCAATGCAGTTTTGATGACACATATATCTAGGATTTAATAGATGGATGTAAAATGCCCTACATGTAGGGTCCCAACCCTCACAACACTTTTGATTGTGCTAGAACAAATTTTACTATCAGTCAGCGATTGGCCTCAATAGTAGTTACTAAAAGTTTTATTTTTCTTGCAAACATCATTGGTCACACTGACATCCTCAAAGTATTCAATTTTGCATCTATGATGTAAGACACAATTTTTTTTTTAAAGAACCGGCCCAGCAAAAAACTTGAATCATGACTCTTAGAACCAAGTGACATTGCAGTTCGAACAAAATGGACGATACTAGCAAGATGAAGTATCGTATTAAATAAATTGACAACAATCAAAATGACAAGGGACACCCAAAAACTTATGGGAGAAGGGAGGCCCAACCTTCCCTAGTGGCCCATGATAAACCCTCTACTAGAATGTCACAAATATGATAATCTCACACAAAAAATAAAATCTGGCTACTATGAAAAGCTTGCTCCAATTTTTGCAAAAGCTCGCTCTTGCAAGCTCACTAGGACTTCATATTCGAGAAATTGCCATGTAATTCGACTATTCAAATTGATTTCACTCCAATACCAAACAAGCCTACATTGGCCAGCTATGTAATAAATACACCATTCCTTTATATTTGAGAGTCTATTCACATGTTAGCTCTAGAATCAGTACGAGTACTTAAAGGTAACTTTAAATTTAAACTAAGACCAGGAGTAACAAGATGATCTGCAACAATTGTTTTCTAGTTTTTTTATATTTGGAAACCAAGTGTGGTTGTTGCCTAAGTGTTTGGAGCATGTTCATGTCTTTCCTTTTTTTTACTTGGCCTTGGGTAGGCAAGTTTGAATGTGAAGGCCTACATTCCATGGCACTTATTGACTTTGGGTGTGCTTTCTCTCTCAAACTGATTCTCAACCAACTTTATTTCCCGAGTTTATATTTACCCATTTTGCAGTTTAAGCCTTGATTTGAATTTATAATTTAAGAGTTTTAAATGCTTGCATCTACTAAATTTGGGATGACCTTATGGCTTCCATGATAGAGGGTGCGTGCAAGGTCCCATCCTTATTCAACGACGTACCAAGATTCAATATTGACAATCATGTTTTATACATCTTGGGTGTACCAAGATTCAATATTGACAATCATGTTTTATACATCTTGGGTGGACGAGGGGGAGCCATGGTAATAAATATTGTAAACCCCAATTTTGTATAGCTTTCTTGGAGCTACCAACTTTTTAACACCAAACTTGAGGTATGTGAGAGAAGCAAAGCCCGGGAGTGGTCCCTTATTATTAGGGTTTAAGGAAAAGTCCTTAAGCCCTAAATGATCATGTGATTTGATCAAAGTAGGTCGCTTAAAGAAAAGCCCTAAATTTTGATGTGGACAAATCAAATGCTCAAAAATCATTTTGTTACAAATCCAGCAAAATTTTGAAATCCCATGCAAATGACCAAGAAACCTCCCAACAAATCCATCGCACTTAAGATCTCCCTCCTCATCGAGGGTATACTACTATGTATGATCTGATGAGATATAGGCTGTACTAGAGCACCAAAGAGAACAAACATTCCATAGAACTGGTTATAGCACTAAATCTGCAGGTTCCGAAACCCTATTTATAAGAGAGCGAACGGCTCACCATCACAGCTTGCATACGCGCGCGCTCGCTCGCTCTCTCTCTCTCTCCAACACCCCACTATAAATGGCTATCTTACTCTATTCAACCCTAAAAAAAACCCTAACCTTAAAAAACCTAACAAAACGGATCATCCATCTTCCTTGCTGCTCCTCGCTCGCTCTTTCTCCCGATAAAAACCCTAACCTTGAAAAACCTAACAAAACGGATCATCCAGCTTCCTTGCTGCTCCTCGCTCGCTCTTTCTCCCGATCCTGCTGATGCTCCTCTCCCTCTCCCTCTCTCTCTCTCTTTCTCTCTCTCTCTCTGGATCAGCCATCCTCGTGATGCTCCTCGCTCGCTCTCTCTCCCGATACTGCTGCCGCTCCTCGCTCGCTCTCTCTCCCGATCAGCCATCGATGCTCCTCACTCTCTCGCTTATCTCTCTCTCTCTCTTCTCTAGAACTTTTCGAGGTCACGAATATTCTCGAAGTTCAACTGCCCGTCAGATGCCCGTCGATGAAGGTTTAGGGCACACGCGGGCCAATAAAAATTCATGATTCAGTTTTTCTGGATACGAGAGCAAGCGGCACGGTCATCTGAACAGCAGCAGCTGCTAGTGCAGACCGGAGCAAGACAGACTGAAGAGGCAGCCCATAAGTTTTGCTGAGATTCCTAGGTTTTGCTGAGGTTCATCTCGCAGCGCGAGTCAAAGGTGCGTTTCTGTAGCTTTGAGATCTAATTGATAATCAGCTTCTATGCCTGATGTTGTTTCAACTTGATATAGAATTGTGAAGCTTTCTTTGAAACATGGAGCAATTTTAAGAGTTGGTTGCTAGGTTCATTTGAACGGGTCTGTAGCAGCGGCTTATTGTGGTGCTATACCCTTCTACAGTCTGCAGTTTTGACATTCGATTTAAGCAGGATGGTTGGGGGAATGACTGCAACGTTGCTGACTCACAATCTGTTCAATCCAAATTTTTCTTCTAACTATTCAGCAAGGGATTTGCGGGATTCCTTTGTAAGTACAAGGAGCACAAAATGCCGGCAGATTGCTCCTTTGGCCTGTTCTGCTAGGAACTGTCAAGCAGACTCAACAGAAGGCGTCTCTTTATCTAGACGGATTGGTAGAAAACTGACTAATCTATCAGCTGGAGTTGGAGGGGGCTTGATTGTCAATACCATTGTGTCTCTTGCAGGTGATGGTGGTGGTATGGGTGGTTGGGTAAGTGGAGGAGGAGGAGGTGGTGGTGGTGATGAAAATAGCTGGCAATTTTGGTCTCAAGTTGGGGTTGCCTTAGCAGAGGGTGGCACTGATGATGACTCTGTGGAGCCTTCAGATCCACATGGTCTAAAGGTTGGGTTAACTGTTCCCGTGAACAAACTAAATCCCACCAAGAGGTACAAGCTTTCTGGTGTAGAGCTCACTGATCGTAGAACTGATCAAGGTATTGACATGAAGGACCCGTTCTATGAACTTGTGACAATACGATCAGGTGGAGTTTTCACTAAAGCGCAACTTGAAGCAGAAGTTGAGAATTTAAAGAACTGTGGTATGTTCGAAACTGTTGAAATGGTAGCTCGTACTCAGGCTGATGGAAGCCTCAAAATACAAGTGCCGTTTGTGGAGAGCCAGTGGCAATCAGCAAACTTAGTTAGATGTGTTAATGTAGGTTTGCTGCCTCAAAGCAGACCACCTGAGGTGGAGGGCGCCTTGAATGAAAGAGAACGCGATGATTTTGTGAAGTTTCAGGAAGAGCAGTATAAAGCTCGTCTTAATCAAGCAAGACCTTGCCTACTACCAAAATCTGTCGAGAGGGAGATTGCAGGGTGGCTACGTTCTGAGACAAGAGTGACTGCACGAATGCTGCAAAGAATTCGGGACAGAGTGCAGAAATGGTACCATGATGAAGGATATGCTTGTGCCCAAGTTGTTAATTTCGGTAATTTAAATACAAAGGAGATTGTTTGTGAAGTTATAGAGGGTGATATCACAAAAGTTCAAATCCAGTTCCAAGACAAGATGGGAAACTCTTGTGAAGGTAATACACGGTTGGAAATAATTGCTCGAGAGCTACCAGAACAAGTAAGTGCTTTCTAATCCTCTCATCTATGTTTATGATGTCATGTGGAGGTTTATAGGGAACTTTTCAAGCAGTTGACACTTGTAATCCGTTCTTCTGAGCTTTGTGGTTGCTTGGTGGATACATCTTACGTGAACTGATGCAGTTATTCATTCTGCAGCTAAGAGCTGGACAGCTTTTCAATATTGAAGCAGGCAAAAAGGCTTTACGGAATGTTAACAATCTGGCATTGTTTTCAAACATTGAGGTCAACCCAAGACCGGATGAGGAGGCTGATGGAGGAATTGTGGTGGAAGTCAAACTGAAGGAGCTTGAACAAAAAACTGCTGAAGTCAGCACAGAATGGAATATTGTTCCTGGAAGCTCTGGACGACCAAGTCTGGTATGCTATTTCCAAATTCCTTCCACATGTTTTGTTTGCTATTCTGAGAGTGTAGGCCATTAGAGCTGAAATACAGTAAGAGATGGACCCTGACCGATAAGACAGTTAAGTAAAAAATTCACAAAACGAGTTTTAAAGAGCGAGATGCTTTGAGAGACTTTATCATTCTAGTAAGTTAATACAAAAGTCTATTCGCAGTATTGTTCAATTCAATTGCCTCTGATCTGGAACAAGCAAAGAACAAATTTTGTTTTAGTACATACTGAAAAATGTATGTTAATTTTTTTTTTGAGCGGGCAACGCAGAGTGGTACGTAGGAGCAACAAAAACATTCATTGATCTCAACAGCTGGCCTTCGGTGTTTTGGTGCTGTCAATTGCTTATTCATGCTTGCATCATTAGTGGGAAGCTATGTTTCAGAAGTTGTCTTTTTTTATTCTGACTTTCTACAAAGTTGTCTTGCAAAAGAGTTCATTGATCTCAATGGCCGACTTCTGAGGGTGTTTTGGTCAATCGCTCATCCTTGCACACAACTTCAATTTGCACGATAAACTTCCACTAACTATTTTCTGACAGCTGAAGTAACGGGTCAGGGTTAGATTTTTGACGGTTTCTATTTTCTTTTAGTTAAGTATTACATAATTTTTTGAAAAATGTAATGTACCAGTAATTTCCGACCTCAAAACCTCGGAACGGGTTTATATGCTCTGATCGTGATTTTCAACGTGTTTGCAGCTGAAATAGATATGTTTGCAGCTGAATTAGTCTGCCATTGCCACTCTTTCCATTAGTTTTGAATTGCATATGTTACATTTGCAACTTTTTTGAGTTTTTGTCTTCTTGTCATAGCATTGCTGATTTTATGTAAAACTAAAGTTTCTTCTGTTGCAGTTGGGTTATTAGTGAGTTAGAAATGATGGCTGATCTGGAACTGGCAATGCTATTTATTCAGTGGAATTCTCTTTTCTTCATGTAACCGAGGCATAATGCTTGTAATAAAGTTTCTGTACAAAGGTGCATTCCAATCACTGGTTGTTGGAACCCTTGAATTTTTGCTGAAAGTTAAATCACAACAAATAGTAAGTAGAATGTTGTATTGTCTTATTTGGATGCTAGATAATTTCAATGTCTTGCCATTTACAGTATGTTGGATTGCTGTTAGAATTGGTAGAGCATTCGTAGTAGAGTACAGATTCATTTCAATTTTCTAAATATTCAAAGTTATATACAGGAATCTAGGTTCAGGTCCCTGAATAGCTCACATCTTCAAATTAGAAAGCTATTTTACACAGAAGTCTCCACATGCAAAACTCAAAATCCCGACTCAGATCCATTATCCGATGGTGATGAGAATAGCACATACTGATAATTTTACTGCCAAGTGACATTATTTGTAGTTCAAGATTTTCACCAAGAAAGAAATAACCACCGTTACATGGAGTATGATATCACAATGGATGGGCCAATTTTCCTCATAATCTCTGCATACAAACCGAATTTCATTTTTTTAAACGTCGATATGTAGAGTTAATTAGTATGTTAGTAGTTTCTTAACTGCTTAGTATTCTGTAACAGGCCTCAATTCAGCCAGGTGGCAGTGTCACTTTTGAACATCGAAACTTGAAGGGCCTAAATCGGTCAATACTCTGTTGTGTCACATCCAATAATCTTTTAAACCCCCAGGTACATCTGATGTGCTTTTTCTTTCTTTCATGCTTCTGTGAATGTATCAAGATTACTATTTATTTGTAAACATTATTTTGTGCTCTTTGTTTATTCGTATCAGAGGTTCCACTATGACAGTGGCAAGACTAACAATCTTGCAAAATGAAGTTACCACTTTATGTGTAGCTGCATTGCTACCTGTTATCTTGATATTTTGCTGCCAACCAGGATGATTTAGGATTCAAGATGGAGTATGTCCATCCATACCTAGATGGAGTAAGAAATCCTCGGGATCGAACATTCAAGGCCAGTTGTTTCAACAGTCGAAAATTAAGCGCTGTCTTCACAGGAGGCCCGGGTCTAGAAGAGGTTCCTGCTATTTGGGTTGATCGGGCCGGTTTTAAGGCTAACATAACCGAGGTTGTTCCTTTATTTACCAGTAATATTGTTGTCTTTTAGGTTGTTTAAGTACTGCTCAGAGGTTGAAGTTTTCAAGTATAGAAGATGAATAGTTTCTGTTCGATGTTGGACCTTTGAAGAGTTTTTTTTTAAGCCTTAAACTTGTGGGAAATGTACTCTGACTGGTGATCGTTCTTGTTACGTGCATTGTTTTTCCACAGAATTTTACACGACAAAGTAAACTCACTTATGGGCTAGTCTTAGAGGAGGTAACTACCCGAGACGAAAACAGCTCGATCTGCACAAATGGTGCTCGTATTCTTCCCAGTGGAGCAGTAAGCATGGATGGACCCCCTACAACACTCAGTGACACAGGTATCGATCATGTCGGATTTTTCCAAGCAAACATCACTCAAGATAACACGAAATTTGTCAATGGGACACCAGTTGGAACTCGGAACATTTTTCAGGTAAAGTTAACAAATGGTGAATTTCTTTCTGATTAATAAAAGCTCTTTTGCGCCTCGTTTTGTGTTCTGAAAGAGATCGGAAGCTATACAAGAGATGGTATTTGCATGTAGCATGACATGAGGTATGCTAGATTTTGCTCACATGATCCTTGTGACCAACCACAACTGGTTAAATCTTATATCCCTTGGTTATCACTGCAGTTGGACCAGGGGCTTGGAATAGGTAGCAAATTTCCATTTTTCAATCGGCATCAGCTCACCATGACACGGTTTATTCAACTTAAGGCAGAAGAGAGGGGAAGTGAGAAGCCGCCTCCAGTAGCAGTTTTGCATGGGCGTTATGGAGGCTGTGTAGGTGATCTTCCTAGTTATGATGCTTTTACATTAGGTGGACCTTATTCGGTCCGTGGCTACAATATGGGTGAACTTGCAGCTTGCCGAAATCTGCTCGAGGTGGGAAAACTTGAACCATTAGATAGTTAAGTAGAACTTTTCTTGATCTTTGATGCCTTATGCCTTATGTTGCAAGCTGTGAAGTTCTGTGTAATTAATGTGGTAAGCTGTTCTGTTGTCAAAATTTGTGAATATCTTTTCACATGAAGCTCTTGGTCTATTGTGTGCAGCTTGCAGCAGAGTTGCGAGTTCCTATTAGAAACACACACTATTATGGTTTTGTGGAATATGGCACAGATCTAGGTAGCTCAAAGGACGTGAAGGGTAACCCTACTGAATTTTTTAGGAGAATGGGGCATGGTGCGTCTTATGGCTTTGGAGTAAAATTGGGCCTGGTCAGGGCAGAATATGCAAGGGACTGCAATGCAGGTACTGGCTCAGTGTTTGTGCGATTTGGGGAGAGATTTTGAGAAAAATATTTGAGCATTTTTTTGGAATGTAGTTATCTACGGATCTGTTTGTTAGTGTCTCATAATTCAGTAGCTTCTCACCTTTTACCACTGTTGCAAGCTGAACATTTTTTGTGCATATGCGATTTTGATTATGTAGTGGAATTCCTCACTATGAATTGTAACGTTCGCCATAAATCATTTTCAGAATGTGAAAATGAACTGGATTGTCAGTTAAGCGTGTAGCGTACTTGTTGAATCTGTTAAATATTTCTCATGGAGGATTCTACAAGAGTTGAAGCTGTCATCTCTACAAAGTTATGTGTGCGTATTGGTAAGAATCATATGTCATGATCTCAATCACAGTTTTAACATGACATCCAAACATGCGTCAAAAGAACAAGCAAATAGCATCTTGAAACTAAGAATATTGAAATAACATAAAATATAGCCAATAGTTGAAATAAGAGCAGTGAGTTGCCTACACAACTCCAGCAATCCAACTCATAAACTACTAAATGAATGTCTTTGCTTTCTTTTCATACTTTATGGGGATTAGGTTTTGATTTCTAACACGAAGAGGCAATGACATTTGTTGTGAGACTTTGACCTAAAAAGAGTAACCTTTTTATGACAAATTTTTTTTTTACAAACTTGATAAAATCATCATAATGAAAAATAAAACAACATTTGAGAACAACACATGATTTTGAAGAGCCAAATTTCATTAAAATGTAAGAGGGCCGCAAATATGTATGCAAATGTTTTATTTATAGTACATTTTTCAAGAATTTTTAGTAATGTTCGCTTTTTTTTAATGATGAAGCTGAAGACTCGACTTTTTCATTTGCAACATTTATTTCCTTGTACGTTTTCCAAAAAATATTGGTTGACACGTGCAATCAATGGACCCATAATACTTTTGTTTGGTTACTGTTCTGAATAAATATAAGCACTTTTACAATCTACAACTGATATCTTTCACTATTTTTGGAAGCCAAAAGTGCAACAAGACAATTCTAGTTTGAATTTCATTAAGATCATCATTTTCAACTCCTATTTTTTTAAGAAAATTTTCAGTTTGGTTTAATCTACAATTTTTTTTATATTTGTAGCACATTTCATATTGTTTGTGAATTTTCAAATTGCTCTTATGTTTAAATATTTTTTATTTTTTTAGTAGTTTTCAATTTTCAGTTTTGATTGTTGTTTTTTTTTAAATTTTGAATTTTAATTTTTATGATATTTGAGTATCTAAATTTTTTATTTCTAAATTTTGATTTGAGTTAATATTTTTAATTTTAAGATTTTTTGTCCAGTTCAAAAAATGTTTTAACAATAAACTTTCAATTAGGTTAAATTCTCTCTGAAATCAAAGTGTGGACTTTCATGTGAATTCAATTTTCATTGATTTACATAAAAGACATTGGGTGACTCATCGCCTTGGATATAAAGTCCAAAAGAAGAAACTTCCTATTTTCATTGGTAAAAGATGGAAAATTCCAAAGGAATGCATGTAGAAAGTATAAAGGCCATAAGGTGAATTAAAATATTGCACATCAACTACAACAAAGCAAAAATTCAACAACAATGTGGTATTGTAACACAAGTCTCACCATGTCATACTCTCATATTTTAACTTTTTGTAAAAGATAAAAAGATAGCTTAGTAAAATTTTGAGCGTTCTATTAACTTTTACATGCAAATGTTTTATGGATTGTGATGATGTTTTTTTGGTTAATCCAACAATTTCAGCATTATGTCAAGGCCTTTACGACATAATATTACAATAATAACTCAAATACATACATTTAAAACTTCAATAGATTATAACAAAATTCGGTACAAGCAATAGAAACTTCAATTTCTTACGATACAGCTTTTATCTTTTTGTCTTTTAGAAGACAAGTTTGGACTTATAAATCTAAAATTGCTAAATACTAGCTTGTTATTGAGTTTACATGAAAATATTTGTTATGATAAGGTTTTTTGATGATTATAATTCCATTGTATTAGACAACACAGTTAACCAAACAAAATTGTCCTAGAAAAGACGCGTGCTCGCCTCTGCTTTCCAATCTAACACCGATTAGATTGAAAACTTTTGCAAGTCTTTGAGATCATGAAGGCGATAAGGTAAGTATTTAGTTTGGTAATCTGCACCAAGAGTTCGGACATTTTATCTAATATATCATTGATTGTCAAGACCAGTGATTGTGGTGAAAAAACTCCTTTCTCAGCAAATCCTAATTCTTCCCAAGGCCAAAACTATTTTCCAACATTGGACATAGATTACTCCTTAAAAAAATGATCTGGAAATGACGTTTGCAATTTGATGAGGTGCGCTCATCTCCCCAACATACGTTACATTAAAAACAATTTGATGGTTTGGGGTGTGTTCATCAACACTAAAGATTGAACATTGTACCACATCCTAAGCCACAAATTGCATATATTCAACTCGTCAATTAACACGACAAATGGCATGGGAAGATTTGTATGCTATATGGTTTGTAATAGGCTCACTAGAGCATTTCAGTTGAAAGCATCTTGAACATGTGAAATGGACATACCAGGTCTCTCTCAGACCGATTACAAATAGAACCAAAAATTCAGGTCCACATTGAACACACTAGTAAAAAAAGTAACAATACAATGAAAAAACAACTAGCTTTAGGATATCCTACCCATTGAGGGCAAAGCGAACATATGAAAAAGATCTTGCAAGCTAAGGACGGGTTGAGGCATGAACATATTTTCATTCACATCCAACTCCTTGACATGCAAGTAGACAAAGTACATAGCTTGCAAGGCATGTACTTTTTCATGGCCATGTTCCTGTAGAAATCTACACATGTGCATGATGGCTCATTGGCAATTGTGACTTGATAAGTTGCACTTGTCTTACTACTATCAAAACTCTCAATGATATATAACTCCTTATATTCCGAAGGGACTTTGATCACTTTCCATACATGCCCTTTTAATGATAGTCCCTTTTCCATTCTATCTTTGGCAGATTTTGATACACTCGATTTATGCCTCATCTATCATCATTTTGATGTTGGATTTAGGGTTGTAAAATTCATGTCTTTCAGTCCACATTGTAAGGTGCTTGGGGGTGATCTCCAGTTTTTTGCTCTATTGTGAAACATCATGGGAGCATAAACAAGATGTCTCTAACATCTATCCCCCTTGGTTCAATTCGTCCACTTTTGATTGCAAAAGATTTGTTCCTTGTTTCACATACCAAATACCATTGACCATTGGAGCCGACATAGTGACATTAGGATTGACTTTCCAGGTACAAGTTATATCGCTCACACAAAATCATGTGAACCGATTTGTATTGGATTTATTGTTTGCAAACATTCCCCTATGCACGTATTCTATATCCGAATGATGAGACACATTCTCATTATCAACACTCCATCTTGTACTGGCCATTTGTGTCTGATGGTTTGAATTGGTGCATTCACATTATGGTCTCGCCTGGCCAAATTAATTTGCTCAACAAATTTGTTAACTGTTTCAGAAAATGAGGCTCAACAATTGAAGCTCGCCTTCGCGCACCCTCTCTAGCAGATTTTGGAATGTGAGACCTTGACCCGGTGTACTTGGCTAGCCAAGAATACCCAAGAATAGCCAAGAAAGACTTTTTTCGTGCACTCTGCGAAATTGCATTAGACAAATCTCCCACAAGAGCTTCATAAATTGTCAGTTTCGAACTGTAGTTGTCCACTCTTTGCCAATCATTATGAACCACCTCAAGCAAATTGTCGTTGGCACCTTTGCCTCATCATCATTATCCATCATCTGTAGTACACAAGCTTGTCAGTTGTGCTCATCACAAAGACCAAGTCCAATACAATAACCACACTAAAAAACATGACGAAATGACTTCATACTGTAACAGCTTCTTAGTTATGCTCATCACAAAAACCAAGTCCAATACAATAAACCACACTAAAAAACATGATGAAATGACTCCATATTGTAACAACAAAATTTTTCCATCTATGGATTCGATCTTTCCACCAAGTAGCCAACTCTCCAAGGATTCGACCACCATGAAGTTATTTTTTTTAAAATCACATCTACAGCATCACGATCTTGTGCATCTCGCCACTGCAAGCATGAAGCAATATGATCGTCTCTAGACAATTGTTTTATGTACTTTGTAGTGTGTTTATTCACATTGTCCATTTAATGAAACAAACACTATCTTTCATTTCCAATCATCAGTGTGTCAGCATCATTTCCATAAACAATGCGCTTTCTAAATGGATGATGTCACCTGTCCGTGCATTAAAAAAAAAAGCATAAAGCAAACGTCGGATTCCAACGGATAATACAAATGTCGGAATCCGACGTCCGTGACCGAATTCTCAAAGCTGCGTCATTTTTCTAGGGTTTTCTTATTTTTTCTAGGTGATTTTCTTGTAGGAGATTGTTGGAGATTGGCTTTTGGCTCTTCTTCTCAACTCTATCAATTCCATTTGTCTCATTCCAAGCACGATTCTTTTGTTTTGTTATGTGCAACTAAGATTTCTTTCTTTGTAACTTTTTCTTGTACACTATCTTCCTTGTATTGTATATTTTGTGTGGTTAAACTTAGAACCCAGTTTTCCTTGCAAGATATTTGGAGAGCTGGCCTACCATCACTGCCAGCTGAGTGAGCCATCTAACCATTCAATCACATTATAGCCATTGAGGAATTGAACGTTGACTTCCAAAATACTGAAGGATTATTGCTGATTTCCAAAAGAGAGTTGAGAGATGTGATTATTAACATCGCTACCTCTATAATACATCTGACCATTGCTGCTACTACTTTGCAAGCCTTCACTACGCCTATGAGTATTAGATATGAAGGAAAGCCATCACTAAGCTATTTGTCAGATCAGAGACTTAGCTAACTGAGCCTTCACGACCATGAAAAGGGAGCTTGCAACTGTTGTCTAAAGTTGATCTTTCAACAACCATTGAGAACTCACTGATTTATTGTCAATGGGAGCCCTCACGGTTGTTCTAGTTGAGAGCAGTTCTGTCCAAGCAAAGGACAGAAGCAAAGTGACAAACATAGTAGAATCAATTGAAGCATTCATGACTAGCACTTCTTCGCTTTCCGGCTACATGCATATGCACTCAGAAATAGGTATGACTTTATCTATTTTCAGTTTGTTTCATCTATGTCATTTTCCGTAATCATTTATTTTTCGTATGCACTTCAAATTCCTGTCGATTGGAGTATGTTTGGTTGCAATTATGCTAGTTTCCATACTAGTTAACGAATGGGTTCCTAGTGTATTAGTGACTTGATTAATATTGTGAATCATAGTTGATCTAAATATTCATTCTGCATGTTTGAAACGATTGTAAGAGGTTAATTGCTATGTAGTACTATATGCCATACATAGTATATTTGCAGTTCTTGTCATAATCTCCACACTGGAGTAAGAATTTGTATCATGAAATTTTAGCTTTTTTCTATTTTTTTAGCAATGCCAAAATCCCGACGCATTTAAAATCCATCAGATTTTGAAAGAAAAAAAAAGTGTCGGATTCCGACGGCCACGTGGCAAAACAAAACGGGAAAAAAAAAATTCACGGTTTTCTTTTTGCCACGTGGACGTCGGATTTTGACAACCCATCTACGTGAACGTCAGAATCCGACGTCCATGTGGCAGATAAAAAAAAGGTGAAATTTTTTTTTTAGGTTTTTTTTTTCCACGTGGACGTCAGATTCTGACGGCCCGACCATGTGGACGTCAAAATCCGTCGTCCACGTGGAGAAAAAAAATAAGAATTTTTTTTTTTCCAGGTTTTTTTTTCATGCCAAGAATCCGACGTCCACTTGGCATGTTCTCCGAAAAATGTTTTTACTTGACGGTTGCCGGTTTTGGGCTTGGCGTCGGATTCCGACAGATTTTAAATGCGACGGATTCCGACGACCTTGTTGCGACGCATTTTTCGACACCCGCGTCCATTCAAAAAAAAATTAAAATGCGAATTTACTTCGAAAATCTCGTCGAAAATCGCAACAATTCTTGTAGTGAATCCAGGACCTATACACTAGAAAATTGTCGGGAGGATTTTACAATATCTACAACATACAAAGGTATGGGCTTTGCTATTGCCATGACGCGGGATTTCAGGTGAAGTCCTACAGTGATGCGAGCTGGGCATCGATCAAAGACGACTCCAAGAGCATCTCAGGAGGCTGTGCCATTGCAGCAGATGCAGCTGTCATTTGGGTCACCAGGAAGCAGACAATAACCATCCAATCTTCTTGTGAGGAAGAGTATGTTGTTGCAGCCAAGATGGCTAACGAGCTAACATGGCTCAAACAGTTCCTAGATGGATTGGGAGAGAGCACCAATGAACCTCTAACGATGTACATGGATAACACTTCTGCTATACATCTGACAAAGGATCCTGTGTTTCACTCAAGAACGAAGCACATTTCAAATATCATTTGATTAGAGACATGGTTGAGAAGGACGAGCTAAGAACTATGTTCATTCTGACCAAGCATATGGTTGCTGAATATTCACAAAACCCTTAGATAAGGGGTTGTTTGAAAGACAAAGAGGCAACTTAGAGATATAAAATATAGAGCTTGACCCAAGAAAGGTACGCTCATAGGACCACATAGGTCACTGTGAATTAGTGATAAAATAGACTTTGCTCTCTTGGCTTGTCCTCTTGGAATTTTTGTTCTAGATTATTTTCCTAATAGACAATTTTCACAAACAGTCTGATTAGTTGTCGTAATAGCATTGATATTCATATCCTTGACCAATTTATTATGATGCATGTACAAGATTGAACGCATGTTTAAGTGACCTAGTCTTTGATGCCACACATGTGCATCAGAATTACTCACAGCAAGTGCATAGTCGTGACTCAAGATATACAAATTTCATTCTATGTGTCTAGAGAGGATTTCATTAGAGTTCTCGTCAATAATAGTACATCGGCTAGCAGTAAACAAAGCTCTATAGCCTTGATCAATGATCTTGCTGAGAGATGATAAATTCTTTGTTAATTTGGTACGTAAAGTACATTAACTATCTAGTGTGCCGTCAGGGAACTGGAGTCAAATGGAGTCTTGGCCTTCAATCTTGTGTGAACTTGAGTCGCCGAAGAAAATGTACTTGGAGTCCGTTGCTATGAGTGTAGAGAATAGGTTCTTACATGGTGTCATGTGTTGTGAGGCACCTGAATCAAGATACCATTGATAGGCATCTCTACTTGGTTGGTCTTGTACCATCAGCGCCTTATCTTCTTCTTATGGATTTCTGACAGTGTCAGAATCTCCCTCTTGGTGCTAATGCATCTTCTTCCTCGCTTCGTTGTGCTTGAGGATGCGACAATCCTTAATGTCATGGTTTGATCTTTTGCAATATCTGCAAAAGAGTTTGGTCTTGGACAATTGTTGTTGATTGTGTTGCTGCTATGATTGTTGCGTTGAGACTGGATGATTTGCCTTTGTCTTCTTGTCCTTGAAATTCTTCTTCTTGGACTGATGCTTATTAGAGTACAATGCCATTGACTTGGAACTCATTGTTGATAAGGTTTTCCTCCTGACTTCTTCCTGCAATAGACTTGTTGTCAGCTTCTGGAGAGATAGCGCAGGAGTATTGCTCAAAAGCAATACTAGGTTGTCATAGGAGGATGGAAGACTGGCGAGAAGAATCATTGTTGAGTCTTCTTCTGAAATAGGAGAACCTATGGCAGCAAGCTGATTCAGCAACTGTTTGAATTCATTCAGATGATCGCTGACTAAGGTGCCTTCGCTCATCTTGAGCGTAAGGACCTTCTTCCTCAGAAAGACTTGAGTCAATACATCTAAAGTCTCATAGATACTTGTTAGAATATCCCACGCTTCTTTGGAGGTGGTGCTATTAGATACATGGGCAATTTGAGTGTCCTTCATATTCAGAGATACGATGGCTAGTGCTTTTCCATCCTTTGTTTTCCATGCTGGAAGTAGTTCAGGTTTTGCCATTTTGGCTATTGAACCGCTCACGAGCTCCTTCTTGATCAAGATCATCCTCATCTTGAACTTCCACATGTGGAAGTCATCTCCATTGAACTTGTTGATCAAGCGGATCTCTGAGGTTGAACCTTCCATAGCAATCGAGTAGTAGAGATAGAATACAAACAGAAATGAACTAGCTCTAAAGGACAAGAACGTATTAAATTCTAGTATGAATCCTAGACTCTTGTAATCCAATAAACCAGTGCTCTGATACCACTGTTGTTTGGGTGTGAAGCTTCTGAGCGAAGTCCCAACCAAACAAAGGAAAGACAATGAATACCATAAAGAACAATTATGACTGTGATCAACAGGGTCGTGTATTGCTTAGAGAATGGAGATTATGAGCTGTTCTTTAGTGTTGAAAGCACTATCAGTGTAGGAGTCTTAGACTGCCGTGAAAGAGAGATTGCAAAAACTGATTAGGTGTCTTGGACAGCCATGCAATCCTCTAATTCTAATAACCTGATATGAAGAGAATGTAAAATTAATTTAGGTGTCTGAGACAGCCATACATTTCTCTTCTAATAGTGTTTGTATAAGAGGAGTGAGGGATAGTTTTATTCAACAAGAATGCAATATGTCAAACAGTAGCGAATCTGTATATTAATCTCATAGGAACAACAATCAGATCACAATTCAATTGCGCTGATAAGCGCGTGATCCTACTTATAGATTCAAGACAATTGCTAATATATATATATATATATATATATATATATATATATATATAGATATACATATATATACATATACATATATACATATACATATATATACATATATACATATATACATATACATATATATACATATATACATATATACATATACATATATATATACATATATACATATATACATATACATATATATATACATATATACATATATACATATACATATATATATACATATATACATATATACATATACATATATATATATATATATATATATACATATATATATATATATATATATATATATATATATATATATATATATATATATATATATATATATATATATATATATATATATATATATATATATATATATATATATATATATATATATATATATACATATATATATATATATATATATATATATATATATATATCATAGTACCTTGTGGTACCGCTGGTATGGTACCGCCGATACGGTACCGCCCTGAGATCCGCGGTACCAGGGCGGTACCATTTTTAATATTTTTTTATTTTTTAATATTTTTAATATTTAATTTTTGCATATTAACTACCAAAAAAAGGACAAAAAAAAGAAAAAAAAAAAAAAAGGGGGTTCTGGGTGTAAAAAAAGAGGGTACAGTACATGATGCAGGGGACTGTTGCAGTGGCACATGGACACTACGAGTGAGCAGACCGAGGGGCCAATGGGAGACCAACACAGGGGGGTAGCATCACATGTACAGAGTACAGAGGCACATGGGCATTGTGGGTGAGCAGACCATGGGCCCAATGGGAGACCAACACAGGGGGGAGCATCACATGGGGGCAGGTACAGAGGCACATGGAGGGATGATGGGGATCCACATGGCCGATCAGACTATGAGGATAAATAGGCACTCACAATGCCATTGTGGTCGGCATTTTCAGAGGCTGTGAGAGAGCAAGGGAGGGCCGGTGACAGGCTGTTTGAGAGCCAGGGTGCTGTGAGAGGGTGTTCAAGGACCAGGGTGATGTGAGGAGAAGGTCGATCGAGATGGCAGAGCTCATACCACCGAAGCCCCAGGGCGAAGCCAGGAGGAAGCTTGAGGAAGATATCCGGAGGCACAACGAGAGGCATCGAAAGCAAGAGGCAGATATCCGAGAGATGCTGCGACAAACTCGACAGAGAAATTCGGAACCGGAGCCATCCGTCCTGACTACGGATCCTGTCCCCGTTGTCGAGCTGGATCTGGATGAGCAGATCGGAATGAATTTCACACGGCGACAGCTCATCATGGTCAGGGAAAGGGCGGCCAGACAATGCACTAGACGAGGGCGAGGAGTCGGTGGAGGATCAGTGAGGGATGTTTAGAATAGATGAGGTCCAGCCGTATGTGACGGACTGTTGCTATGTAGTTTTTGGCAGTTTATGGTGCAAGAAATAACTAGATGGCTGCTTAAAAAAATGACAGTATATGTGATGTTATCCTGATACAATGGTTGAATATATACATAGTTGTTTTTTGTGCAACGTGAGCCTGGTCATGTAAGATGCAATGTCTGTAATTTTTTTACATGCAGATGTATTACATGAATTTATGAAATGTCGTTTGGGGTGCAGGGTGATTGTTGTGCTCATGATGTAGGTGCATATATGTGAAGCTAGCATTCACTTCAAATGAAATTAAATGAAAATAGGATTCACACACACACATAGAATTCTTCGACATAAAATAAAGCATCACATGTACAGAGCGACATACACACAATGTGCGGCAAATAATGTAGGCCAAACACTGTATATAATGTGAAAAATTATCTGAGTACAATGGTCTACTGTCTGCTACAAACAAACTACTGAAACTAAAACAACAGAGCCACAATCAATGCTCTGGCTCTGACTCAGACGAATGCTTTGGAGACAACTCAGGGCCCCGAGCTGACTCTCATAGGCGATATCTCTGCCTGTCTGGAACTAGCATGGGCTATGTATCCAAGGGGGAAGACTCGTCATCCTCATCCTCCCAATCAGCCTCTGCATCAGCCCCCAAGCAGGCCAAACCAACAACACCAGCTCCAACTGGCTGTGATACTGCACCTCTACCTATACCTGGAGCCCTGCGTGGTCGTCCTCTCCTCCCTGGCAGTTTCTGTGCCTTGCCTTTCTTGTTTGGTGCACCCTTGGGCCTTCCTGGTTTCTTGCGGACAAGAGGAGCTGTCAATGCCTCGTCACCCCCATGCAAATCATCTGGCTGGCTAGGCTGGGCCCAAGAGGCCGGTTGGGATAGGGAAGCAAAAGAGAGAACTCCCTGTGCACCTGAGCGAGGAGAATGAGCTCGTGGAGTGTGTGCCCGTGGGGCTGCTGCAGGTGGAGGAACTGGCTGTGCAGGAGGCGAGTACAATGGCGATATGTACTGAAAGGGGCGCTGTGGTGGCCGGTACTGGTACATCCTGGGTGCTGCCAAAGGAGGAGGATGTGACGTGGGTGCTGCCACTGGAGGAGCCACTGTGGATGTGGGCGCTGCAAGAGAAAACCTGGGCACAGATGGTGGCCTGCCATGGAGACCTGGTGCTGCAGAAGTGGATGGCGATGGAGGGGCTGCAGGCCTAAATGGCATCGGTGGCACTGGAGGAGCTGTGCGATGCACATACACCCTCTGAGGAGCTGGAGGAATTGTAGGCACCTCATGCAACTGCTCTAGCTGGGACTCTGTGTATGACATGCTGGAAAGAGATGATGGGGACGCCCTGACACTCGACATCTGCTGGGCCTCTGAATCCAATGTGGCAACCAAGTCGGCCAGTTGGGCATCCGAATACAAATGCTCTGGGCTTTGGGACTCATCCTGTGCACCAGCCTCTAAATCACCCTGTGCACCAACCTCTGAATCATCGTGTGCACCAACCCCTGAATCAACCCAAGCCTCATCTCGTGCCTCATCATGTGCACCCTGTAGACCCTGCATGGCCTCCCAATCTGTGCAATGAAAGTCATCAAGTGCCTCCTTTGGTGTGCTGTAGTAGTAAAGGCCATGACTCTGTGATGCACGCATCCAAACATCTGCGGGACCGGCATCTAAACCACTCTGCCCTCTATCAAGAGCCTCCTCCATCATGTCGACATAGGTAGGTATGCCACTGCCCCCCCATTTGCCCTGCCTATCTGCCGGTATAAACTATGCCATGTGTTCCACCTCTGCCATGTGATGCACCTGTGACCCCTGCCTGTGGCGTGTGCCCTGCACCTGTATCATCTGCCTCATCCCTCTCTGATCTGGCAAACACGACCCGAATGGGCTCATCCTCATCATGCTCATCCTTTGACACTAGATCATCTGCCTCATACAATGGGGGCTCTCTGTGCTCAAGCCCAAGCTCTCTCTCTCTCATCTCAGCAAGCTCTCATCTCAACTGTGTGTCCAGGTCATCTGCAGGCATGGGATGGGTGCTGTCCGTAGGCAAGTCAACCTGGCGCTCCAAATCTGATATCTTCGTCTGCAAGGTTTAAAATTTGCATGTCAAAGAAACAATTTTATCAAGAAATGAAACCAACATACCAAGAGTCAACCAACATGCTATGAAAGATTAGCTTATCACCTGCAATGCACTCGTAATGGTCGAAAGCCTCCTGGCGAGATGTGCGTTGTTGCTACAGAACACCAACCGCTCCAACTGACTCACTGACAACCGGTTTCTTCTCCTCGTGTGAATGAGTGCCCATGTGCTCCAATTACGCTCACACACGGAGGCAGCACAGTCCTGTGGTGCATGCATTGAAATACTTCAGCACATTGTGACAGAGGTGGAACTTCAACGAAACACAAAAATGGAGGATAAAATGAGATGCATACCTGAGAAAGGACACGCAGTGCAAGACGCTGTATAGATGGGTATGGGCTACCGAACATGGTCCACCGGGTAATGGGAAGCTGTCTCCTCTCTGGATCCTGGACAGCCGAGTGGCCGAATGTGCCCATGCCGAAACGAAATGCAGCGAGCTCCTCCATGAGCCTGATAGGATCCAAACCTATGTGTGGACCCACCCTGTGAATGTACTGAAGCCAATCGGCCTGAAGCTCTCTGTCTGTGATCTGTGTCGGAGAGAGGAAGAGGGGATGCAGCATGTGTGCAACATTGTGGATACTCCTGTGGAAGTAGTTCCACCGCGTCTCCCATATGAACTTCAGCTCTGTCATCCTGCAGGTGAGGGGCATGTGATTTAGGGCATTACAAAAAAACTTAACATTGACAGAAAAACAAACTAGCAAGTACTGAAAAGATAAAGGTCAATTGCAACACTGTACCGCTTACCTCTCTGACTGCAAGATGGGCAGCTGCAAGAACTGTCCAATCCGGTCCATGAGCTCATACACTAGTCCAAGTGTCGACCCCTCGCTGTCAGCCATGCGGAGCACAATGTAGAGTGGTCGAAGCAGTCCTGACAATGTCTGTGCATCCCTTTAGAACTGGTCTCCCCTCACCGTGGAAGAAAAAGTGCTCCTCATCCTCAGTGTGTGGAAATGTACTGGCACCCCAAAGATCACTGGCAAGCATCTGTAGAGGCTGGGCCTTGCACCTAATCAAACGGTCGATGACCACCAAGTCGAATGCAAAGCGCGTGGGGGCTGGCTTACGAAGGTCCAGATGCCTGAACACCCGGAACATGGCAAAAACACGTCTCTTTTTGGTGACAAAAGTCACTAAGAAGAGGGCCTCCCGGACGATGGCTCTAACCCAGAAAAGTGCTCCAATGTCTCCCATCAGAAGGTCTATGTCATGGGCTGCACAGGGGGTATGAACAATATGAGGGAACTCGGCCTCTAGCAGTACACCCATCTGAATGCAGTTCGTGGCATTGTCCGTCACCACCGTGACGACATGTTGTGGGCCTATGGCTAGGATGGAAGACCTGATGACATCAAACATGAACTCTGTAGATATGACTCCCCCCCCCCTGCTGCAATCCACTGCCCTCAAAATCTGTGTGCCCATGCAGCTGGAGACGAGTATGTTGAGGATCGGCCTCCTCCTGACATCAGTCCAGCCATCGGACATGATGCTGCAACCGTAAGTGGCCCAGTGCCGACGTAGAGGCTCCATCTCTCTAGACAAGGACTCGACCCTATCCCTCAGCATGTGTGTGCGGACAACCTCTAAACTAGGGACTCTCTAGCTAGGGCTGACAGACTGTGCAAGGCGGAAGGCCCTTCTGAAGGGCTCAGAGTCGGTGATGGCAAAGGGCAGGTTCAGCTCGTAAATCAGACTGGTCACGACCTGTGTGGCCTCTTTGTCCATGTGCGGCTGATGCGTGCCGCAAATGGTCTGCTGCACAAGGGCTCTCCCTGGTGGGCGACGGGTGGTGGACCTCCAGCACGGTGCACCAACCGTGACGGGAATGGACGATGACGCGACAGGCTAGGCACTGGTGGATGCATCGGTTGTAGACGTGGAATGGGAAGAGTGGAATGCACTTGTAGGGATGGGTGCAGCAGCATAGGTGGGGTGCACTGGTGGAGGGGCAATATCTGGCATGAGATACAAAAACTGCTGGCTGAGGAGGTCATCCGGATGGGAAGGGAAGGAAGAAGGGATCTCTTCCACATCCTCGAAGGCCCGCCCAGTAGCATCTTGGGCCTGCTCGGGTGGCAGAGAGTCCACGAGAAAGTCATAGACTGGTGGAGTGCGAGCAACAGTGGGTGGTGGTGGAATCGCAGTGGCAACTGGCGGACGCGATGGGATGGGATCCACCGGAATCTGAGCAGATGGGGGTGCGTGAGGCAGAACTGTCTGAGGGGGATGAGGGGCAAAGGGACCGGAGGAGGATGCACTCCCTCTCCTCGTGCGTGCCAGCCAAGCAGGCAGCAACTCTGGGTCAGCCACATAAGGAGCAGTGCTGCTAGAGAGTATCATTATGATGTCCGTCTTGGTTGAAATGCCATGATGAATGACATAGTGCAAAGATTGGCTGGTATCAGTAGAAGACATGATGAAGAAAAGTCGAAAAACTGAAATTAATTGGTGTGAGAGTGTATTAGAAAGTAGTGTAGAAAGTTTGGAAAGTTTTGGTCGCTGAAAAATTTTGCAAGAGCTCTGCTAGCACGTGAGAAATGAAATTGAATTCTGCCATTTTATAGGCTGATTTGGAGGATCTGTTACACAATGTAATAGTTTGGCTGTTCAGTTCTGGACAAAAATTTGCAGACATCTTCAGTACTGTGAAATTAGATTGTAAAAATTTTGACGAAGGTTTTTGAGAGACTGAATAGATTCGGCGAAGGTTTAACATTCACCTAAAGACATCATTCGCCTAGGTACTGTAATAAATGTAAATTTTGAAGATGGCCGACCTAGTTTTGGCATTCTGAGTCCATCTGGCATGTCGGCGAAGGTTCATAATGATGATTTGATGCTCGACGAAGGTTTCCCAAATGGCATAATACTGAACATTTGCCTAACTGCAAATCAGGTAGTAACTATAGAAAATAACCTTTGTTCCGAACTCAATATACATATATATGAGTTGGATGTGTGACCTGAAATCTTGACAAAGGTTTCTAAGACTGTTTGTGCAAAATATGATCCAAAATGTGATTTTCTAAGTCATTTTTCATCAAAAATTATCTTCTGAAAATACTTTTCTCCTCTTTTTTCACTTTGATGACTTTTTTTACTTTTGCTCATAATTTTTTTTTTTCTATCCTTTCAAAATAAAAGAAAAATCACTCAAGTAATAAAAACAAGAAAATTGTAAAACAACAAAAAAAAGAAATTGACAAGGTGTTGAATCATTCTGGTTGGATTGGCTGATCTGGCTGCCAAAGCTTGTATAATCGGCTGCCATTCATCGAAATGTTGAATCTTTTTCCATCCAAATTTTCTAAAATAACCGTTCCATATGTCAATATTTCTTTCACCTTGTACGGTCCTTCACCTGTAAACTTCAATTTGCCTTTGATCAGTTTTGTATTATACACTAATGCTAAATCTCCTTCCTTCAGATCTTTTTTGTGTAATCGATGATCGTGCCATGCCTTGCGGTGGGCTTTCTCTACTACTAATGGATGAACTGCCATCAATCTGGTTTCACAAAGTTTTTGTAAAGCCTCATGACGCATTTGTAAGGATTTTGCATCATCCAACCATTCCGTTGCTGCTATGCCTAAGGATGGTATCAAGAATTCAATTGGCATAACTACATCTTGACCATAGACAAGCTGGAATGACGTTTGATTCGTACTACCTTTGTAAGTTGTCCTGAATGCCCATAACGCTGCATAAAGCTTATGTTCCCAATCAGAATGACTTGCTTCGACCATTTTTGTCATAATATTGTAGAGAATCTTATTGGAAGATTCAGCTTGACCATTACCCCTAGAATAATACGGAGTACTAAACCGTTGAATAACAAAAAAGTCTTCCAATAGACACATTATCATTTCATTCACAAAGTGTGTTCCGCGATCACTTACGATCTCGATAGGACATCCAAATCTAGTAATGACGTTTTCGTATAGAGGAACTTAGCCATTGATTTTGCATCTGCAACTCGAGCTGCTTTTGCTTAAACCCACTTGGTCATATAATCAGTTGCAACAATGATATATCTAGCTTAAGGTCCTCGTGTTGCAGGATGAATAGGACCAACATAGTCAAGGCCCCATTTCTCGAACAGTGCTTGTGATAAAACTGGATGTAAAGGTCCATAATTTTGTCTGTAGGACGACGTGCTCGTTGACAAACATTGTTGGAGTTTAATCTTACTCCTACTCATCCTTTTCACCCCCCTTTCATCTCTTAAGAAAATCACTCTCTCAAACATTCTGTAGAATTACATGTAAAGTCCAAACATGCTGAACTGCAAGAGTCTTGCCTACGGCCAACATATGGTCTAACCGAAGAGAACCGCCAAATCAACGATTGCGGCTAACATGCGGCTTCCACCTATGAAGGAAACGAACCGCAACACAAAGGGACGCGTACGAAGGAGATCCTTTTGTTGTGCCTCTTCATGTCTTCACGATGCACCAATAACCGATCTATGGATCATGCATAAGGGTTGTTAATGATCTTTTAAACTGTAAATAGAATAACTAAAGATCTTCTAACAATTGTATAAACATCTGAGTGACTTGAAGAGAGGAAGTGACTGATATAGAGATAAAACGACCAGAACGATGGCTACCTAGTTGAATCCACCATCCGAGAGCCTACCATCCGTGTTGCTGCCCACCTACTGAACAACTTCTTGATGGTTGGCAACCTTGAGAAGGAACGCATCTCTTATCAGATCTAGCATCACATTGTAGAGTCCAAATACAAGATAGGTTCTGGACTCTTAGAGCCCTGCAATTGGTACAAAACGGTATTCGAAGAATTGAAGAGAGCCATCAAGGAAAATTCCAAACAACAGTTTGTTGTTGGCCCTCTTCTCTCCTCCCTTGCTATTTTGTACCTTGATAATAAAATCCGTGGGTTTGTTCCTGACACCGTGTTATCAGTGTATGAAGACACACTGGCTGAGTCATCACACCAAGTTTCAAGTTCTCATAGTCATCATCATGTGCATAGCGAAGTCAACATTCCTGACTCGTCTCCCGTGTCATGACGTTGTACTAGGCAAACATCTTCAGCTGCGCTTCCTCCTCCTGCTGCAATTTGCACTGAACTTCCTATCCCCCAATCCACTGATGCCTTTCTTGTCTCCATTTCCTCACAGGGTCAGTTTGTGACCATTGGATCCACCATTCCAATCGCAGCTGCCCAAGCCGCTTCACCACCACAAACTCAAGCTATTTCACCAAAGACCTAGACTTTCATAGACATGTTCGATGGTTCCAACCCCTTGGGGCTAGATGAAATTTTTGAGATGCCCAAAAGCCCAGGGCCGTTTGATCCCAAATCCCCTGGAATAGGATTCAAAGAGTTCCACGATAGCTCTACCATTTTTTATCCATCATTCTAGACATGTAAGCAAGATCAGATCAAAGTAGCACCATATACCATCAGGGTCGCTCATGTTGTTCCATCACCAAAGTAGTTTGATGCCACCATACCCGAGGATTTTGAAGAAGATGATGTGTTTGAGGAAGAGGATACACAACCAAAACCTCAAGTCAAACCCAGTCAAGCTTTTGGATCAGGATTCCCTATTGCTGCTGCTGCTACCACACCAACCATGGATTTTGGTGACACATCGGGTTTAGTCTCAAACCTTGTGTGAGTAATCCAGACCATGCTCGATGAGAAGAAGACAATGGATAATAGAATCTCAAAATTGGGAACAAAGAATACCCTGATAAGCCAGAAAGTGATTCAGTTGAATCGTGAGCTCAAGATTGCCAAACAACATCAGGCAAAATCTGAAGCCGCCCTAAAGAAAGCCCAACAAATAGCCGACGCTCTAGAAGGCTATGTGAGAGCTTTTCATGATGCCTTGACGACATCCCAAGACCAAGTGGAAAAAGCAGTCCAAGATGCTAAACAACAGGTCTTGCTACTGGCTGGTCAATTGGATATGGCCAAGCTTGAACGCGAACATTTTCAAGGTGAATTGGTGCGACCACCCTTGAACGTGATTCTTATCTCCAGACCCAAGTGCCTGATCGTCCAGTCTCAATAGAAGAGATCAAATACTTGTTCAGGAAAGTTGAAACCTACCGCACTTCATTCGTAGTGTTACGAGCTCGTAACCAGTGCCGAACCCTAGAGAACACAAATAGGTCAGATACCACAGTCAGGGTCGTGTCCAGCGTACATGACCAACAGGGCAAGACAGTGTGAGTAGTGTGCCCCAGCACGGTCCATAGCCATGGCGGGCCTAACACAGCCTAGGGACCCTGTCAGCAGGATAGGGCCCCCAGTTGGGTCCCGACGTGCAGTCGACCACGTCAGTGCCACGTGGCCGACATTTGGCAGTTGCATGCTACCAGTCCTCACACTGGGCTAGGAGGGGCTTACTCTATATCAGGGAGTAGGCAAGGTTGGGTGGATCAGTTAGTGTTTGCCCTACTGTGGTGTTAGGATCTATTACACTGGTATCAGAGCCATCTCCATCCTAGGGGAGTTCAGGACAGTAGTAGAGAAAGCTATCAGAAGATAGGAAGTGTTTCTCAGATTCTCAGAGAGGAATAGAAGAGGAGGATCGCTGTAGGAGCAACCTTCAAACTTCTGATTTCCACTGAGAAATCATAGTAGCAAGGAGTCAGATTCCAAGTGTAGGTAACCCGCTGAAAAAACAGCTGTTTCCCACTGAGTTGAGAGGATTCTCTATAGTTTTCCCAGCGAAATTAGAGTAGGAAGAAGCAGCACCTCCATCGCTGTACAGTCAGAGACCTACATTCGATTTCTAGGGAAAAAGTTACTGGTTCTCAGCGAGTTTGAAGCCAAAAAAGAGGAGCAGGGCCAGCGCTGCCAGTTTTTCTGAAAATCTGGTTTTTCAACAAGTTTTTGGGCCCCAACGTCAGAGATTTGGAGCAAGAGGATTCCTACCAGATTAGCGAGTAGGAGACTTCTGAAATTTCAGAATTCAAAAGGGTTTTTGGACTTCAGATTTGCCTTTTTGTGGACAAGTTGGATTGCAATCAGACCAGCGAGCTACTATCATCAAAAAACCGGGAAATTTAGCATCGTTTTAAAGCTTCAAACTGGCATTTTTCGGAACAGCAGGTCTGAAATTTTGGGGAAAAGAGCTGAAAGGGTTCCTCTTCATTCTTTCTTTGGAAGTACAGTCCTCAGAAACAGCTAAGTCATCTTTCCTTTCTCTTGTACAGTTGTAAATTAGTCTTTTAGACTTTTTTCCTTCAGAAGTTAAGGTAGCTCTCTTTCAGTTTCGAAGATGACCACTCCTCAGGGACCTGATCAACCCCAGGAGAGAGGCTTCGACGAACTTGAAACAGAAGCCTTGGCTTACAGAAAAGGGAAGGAACCCATGGAAGTAGAAGAACAGGAACAGTTCGCCGAAGAACTCGACGAACTGGTTACCAAGGAGCAGTTCCTCCAATTGGTAACAGAAGTGGATGAACTGAAGCTGGCATTAGCCAATTTCAAGTCCAGTGTGGACGACTCGTTCGCTGAACTCAAAAACTTGATTTTGAGCTCCGCGAAAGGAAGCCTTCCCTCCACTTCTCAGTTATCCCCTTCTCCACTTCCATCAGTTTCGGGTGAGACTTTACGGTCTCACCCCAGTGTTTTTAAAGATTTAAAGCCTCCTACTTTTAATGGGGAAGAGAAGGATAGAAATGCAGATATTCTACAAACCTTCCTCAGCAAATGGAAGAACATTCATGCTCTTAAACAGACCCCTGACCATTTGCAAGCAATTGAGGCCAGTTTTTCTTTAGGGCCTATGGCCTATAAGTGGTGGTTAAATCTCCAGGAGACTGGGCAGACTCCCCGGTCATGGAAAGCTTTTGAAGAAGCTTTCCTAAGAGAATTTCTACCAGAGAATGAACTTGATAGAGCCTGGGAAGCCTGGGAAAGAACAGTAATGGACAAGTCCCTCATCCAATATATCTCGCAGTATCGAGAAGCAATTTTAAAGATTAAAAATATGGATGACTATCAAAAAATCAGGGGATTTGTCCGTGGCCTCAAAGATGAATATAAAGTAGAGGTCCAGAGAAACTCGCCTACTACCCTTGAGCAAGCTCTCAGATATGCTCAAATCTATGATGATTCAGTGGGTAGGAAGACAGCGAGACAGCAAACACTTTCTGAGCAGCTTCCTCAGAAAGACTTTCAATTTAAAAAGAAATTTTTAAAAAGAAAGAAAGAAGATAAATTTAAAGGTGAAGCTCCTCAGAAACGCCCTTCACTCATACAGCCCTTAAAACCAGATGATTTTGAAAAAGCCAAACAAGAACGTTTGTGCTTTGTGTGTATGGGCAAGGGACACACAGTCAGACAGTGTCCCAAGGGGCCTTTCACTAAAAAAGATAAAAAACAAGTTCATCTTGTTCAGACTGTATGTTTCCCCAGTAACTCAGCAACTTCTGAGATCAAAGTGTATCATGAAGATCATGAACACTGTTGCCAGCTGACCTCTGCAATGCTAGCGAGACCCTTCAGCTTTGGGCCGCATGACCTAGTACGTATGCATGGGAAAGTTGGTAACCAGTCAGTAAGAGTCATGGTTGATGATGGGGCAACCCATAATTTCATCAACCACACCCTGGTTAAAAAGCTTAAACTACCAGAAGTACCTAGTCAGCATAGGTACATAGTTTCATTAGCTAAGGGTGAAGACAAAAAAATATGGAAAACTATGGTAAGTAAGTTAAATCTTGGTATTCAGGGGTACCAAGATGAAATAAACTTTCAGATAATGCACCTGGATCGAACAGACATTGTTCTCGGGAGAGATTGGCTCTACAGTTTAGGACCTTCCCTCCACAGAAACTATCAGGAGAACACCCTCAGCTTTCAGCATAAAGGCCGAGAGATCCAGTTGCATGGGGAGCATCATGTCCCCAACAACCCTATGGTCTGCAGTTCAGAACTCTGTCAGCTAATCGGAGACGAAGACCATCAGGTATTCTTATGTGACTTTCAGTTTATTCCTGAAGTTTTTATTTCCAGTTCTATTCAGCAGAAAATCAGTAAATTAGAAACTTTATTGTCTAAATTTAAAGATGTTTTTCCTGAAGATTTGCCACATGGTTTACCACCTAGCAGAGTGGTAGATCATGTAATAAACCTAGTACCAAGTACAGCACCTGTTTCTAAACTTCCTTATCGGGTCAGCCGAACAAAGGATGAAGAAATAACTAGGCAGTTAACAGATTATCTTGGGAAAGGCCAAATTCAGACCAGTAGTTCACCATGGGCCTCACCAGTCCTATTGGTGAAAAAGAAAGATGGGTCTATGCGTCTTTGCATAGATTACAGAGCCCTCAATAAAGTCACAATTAAGAATAAATACCCTATGCCTCAGGCAGACGAGTTGTTTGATCAACTCGACGGGGCTAAGTTTTTCAGTAAAATAGACCTCAGATTGGGATATCATCAAGTCCGTATAAAATCGGAAGATGTCTCGAAAACAGCTTTTAAGACTCGTCACGGTCATTATGAGTTTAAGGTGATGCCATTTGGGCTCACAAATGCTCCAGCTACCTTTATGACCTTGATGAACAGTGTCCTCAGACCATACTTGGGTAAGTTTGTAGTCGTATTTTTAGATGACATCCTCGTCTACAGCAAAACGAGGAAGGAGCATCTAAAACACCTCAGAAAGGTGTTTCGACTGCTGAGAAAGCATAAGCTTTATGCTAAACAATCCAAGTGTGAATTCTTCGTTGAAGAAGTAGCATATTTGGGTCACATTATCTCTTCAGATGGGATTAAGATGGACCCAAATAAGGTTAAAGCCATACTCAGTTGGCTAAGACCTCAGAATATTTTGGAACTTCAAATCTTTCTTGGTCTGGCGGGATATTACAGACGATTTGTCAAGGAATATGCTCAGACAGCAGTCCCTATGACAAATCTCCTTAAGGGGAAGGGAAAGGAGTTCATTTGGGAGTCCACACAACAGGAGAGCTTTGATGCTCTCAAAACAGCCTTAGCTACAGCACCAGTTTTAAAAGTCGTCGACCCCAATCAGCCATTTGTGGTCGAAACATATGCTAGCGACTTTGCAGTAGGTGCTGTGCTAACTCAGGGTGGACGACCAATTGCGTTCGAGAGTAAAAAACTCGAGCCAGCACGGACTAGGTATAGTGCCTATGAAAAGGAACTCTTTTCTATAGTCCATGCCCTTAAGACTTGGAGGCATTACTTGTATGGTGCCAACTTTGAGGTCCTGACAGACCATGAGAGTCTCAGATATCTTTGCAATCAACCTGAGCTTAGAGGTCGAAAAGCTCGTTGGGTAGAGTTGATGCAAGAGTTTGACATGTCTATCAGATATAGGCGTGGAAAATTCAATACAGTAGCAGATGCCCTTAGCAGAATGCCTATGATAAACGAGCTGAGTTTTACTCAGATTCGTAATGAGTTACTCGAGTCCTTGAGAGGGAAATGCCAGCATGATGCATTCTTCTCTATTATCTGGAACTCAGTCCAGAACAGACAGTTACAGACTCCAGAACCAGTTCCCGGGGCTGGTGCCAGTTCATCCAAGAATACGGCAGCTTCCGTTGAGGATGATGATGAGTCCGAGTATACGTCATCAGATGACGTTGAGGATTCTGAGCCTGTATTACCCAAGCAAACCCCAGTGGTTGAGGGTCAGATGACTCAAGGATTCAAATGGAAACAATATTCCATTCAGGATGAGTACTTGCTCTATAGAGATAGAGTATGTGTCCCCAATTCAGAGGATTATAGGCAGCAGGTCCTATATGAATGTCATGACAATCCTAGCGCGGGACACCCAGGCATACAGAAGACCTATGAGCTTCTTCGTAGGTAATTTTTCTGGCCCAGTATGAAAAAGGACGTCCACCAGTATGTAACCAGTTGCCAGAAATGTCAAGTAAATAAAGCAGAGCATTTAAAGACAGGAGGGTTGTTGCATCCCTTAGAAATACCAGCTGGTAAATGGGAGAGTATCTCCATGGATTTTATAGTAGGCCTGCCTAAAACCCAAAAGGGTAATGACGCTATATGGGTCACAGTTGACCGTCTGACCAAAATGGCTCATTTTATTCTGACCAAAACAACCGTTAGAGCTCCAGAGTTAGCAAGACTGTTTGTAGACGGGCTATTTAAATTGTACGGTCTACCTTCCGGCATAGTCAGCGACCGGGACAGTAAGTTTACTGGAAATTTTTGGAAGGCAGTATTCCATCATCTCCATACTAAACTTAATATGAGTACCACCGACCATCCACAGACGGACGGTCAGACAGAAAGGGTAAATCAAGTGCTGGAGGATATGCTTCGTGCATATGTCAGCAAGAGGCAGACTAATTGGGAGGAGTATCTCTCGATATTAGAGTTTGCTTACAAGAGTACCAAACATTCAGCTACGGGATACAGCCCATTTATGCTGATGTACGGTTTTCAGCCACGCTCACCCACAACTGTAGGGTTTAAACAAGAAAAAGTTGAAGCAGCCAGAAACTTTTTAGAAGACCTAAACCAGATGATAGAACATGCTAAGCGTAGCATTAGACAATCCCAGGATCGAGCCAAGCATTATGCAGATCCACACAGACGGGATGTGCAGTTCTCCACTGGTGAGAAAGTCTACTTGAGAGTCCCAGTTGACTCTAAAACCCTCAAATCAGGAGTGTGTGCTAAGTTGTCTCCAAGGTATTGTGGTCCCTTTACCATCAGTAGGAGACTAGGCGAGGTCACCTATGAACTAGAACTCCCACACAGCAGTAAGGTTTTTCCAGTCTTTCATGTAAGTCAGTTACGAAAAGCCTTAACCAGATCAGACAATCTGGTAGGGGACAGTGTTCTAGTTCTCCCATTGGATCCTCAACAACCTCCACATGAACCAGAGGAGATTCTTGATAGTAGAGAGATGCAGACTCGTCATACTCTATACCGAGAATATCTGGTTAAGTGGAATGATCAGCCTGTTGAGAATGCCACTTGGGAAAGAGACAGCGTCCTTCGCAAGATTTTTCCAGACTTTGTCTTAGAGGACCAAGACGGTTCTTAAGGGGGAGGGAGTGTTACGAGCTCGTAACCAGTGCCGAACCCTAGAGAACACAGATAGGTCAGATACCATAGTCAGGGTCGTGTCCAGCGTACATGACCAACAGGGCAAGACAGTGTGAGTAGTGTGCCCCAGCACGGTCCATAGCCATGGCGGGCCTAACACAGCCTAGGGACCCTGTCAGCAGGATAGGGCCCGCAGTTGGGTCCCGACGTGCAGTCGACCACGTCAGTGCCACGTGGCCGACATTTGGCAGTTGCATGCTACCAGTCCTCACACTGGGCTAGGAGGGGCTTACTCTATATCAGGGAGTAGGCAAGGTTGGGTGGATCAGTTAGTGTTTGCCCTACTGTGGTGTTAGGATCTATTACAGGTAGGGTTTCAGAAAAATTTCAATAAACTCAAACGTACGGCAACAACTGAGCCGGCGAAGGCAAAGATAATAATTAAAGATTATGAAAAGGTAGCCGCTCAAGTTTTGGAAGTCGGGCCTCAAATTCTAGTACTTGTGATGCCACATTTCTCGCCTCAGCAACATAATCAGGGAGGCTTAGATACAGGGTTGGACAGGTCAGAAATACAAGAGATACCAAATGTTCAGGCCACCGAAGAAGGTGCATCAACGTCAAGGCCTAGGACATTGTTTCAGAAACCGATCACCATCGAGGACCAGATTCAGGCATTTCTACATCAACATCCGCATGAGTCCTAGAGGGGTGGATGGTCATTAGATTCAAGACCTCTAAGATAGAGGAGGCCAAGAAACTGGATCAATACAAGTAGATTGGCTCTCTTATAGAATGGATTTGTGAATATCCTTGCTCTTTATCTCCTTTCCTCCATCTCTCATATTTTTGTTGTATTTGACAATAATTAGATCTGAATGCTATTGGGATTGTATATTCTTATGCTTTTGTGTGTGTGTGTGTGTGTGTGTGTGTGTGTGAGAGAGAGAGAGAGAGAGAGAGAGAGAGAGAGAGAGAGAGAGAGAGAGAGAGAGAGAGAGAGAGAGAGAGAGAGAGAGAGAGAGAGAGAGAGAGAGAGAGAGAGAGTATCTATCTTATTGTGAATCGTAGTGTTAATTGATTTAGGGTTAATGGATCTTAGTGCTAGTTGTGATCATCCATGCATGCTGGATTTTGATTTATGTTATCGCTCTCATGGGATCGAACCTCCACATGACGAGTAACTTCATCTCCTTGATGCTTGTATGCTTGGATCTTGGGTTGAGGATAAGATAGGAAAGAAACCCACTACAACTATTGCATGACTAACACTGACGCATCAAAAATAGCTAACTAATCTTTCTCATTCATCCTATTTATATAGGAACAGAGAAAAGGAGGTTTATTCTAATCATTTGATTACAAGAAACTAGTAAAGCTCATTCTAACGACTTCCAGTTGTGCCTCATCATCATCCGTGGAATTCATTCTCCATGTTGGCACTTCGTTGATCTTGCTAGTACTTCGGTCGTGAAGATCCGCCATTTTTGCAGCTGTGTGTGACAACCATCTGTGACCGCAATCATTGCTTCGCGGTCGTGAGTGGTCGTGAGCCGTATCACATACTGACCACAATCGTTTTCTTTGCGATGGCCTTTAGTCAACTACTTCATGAACTGGTTCCTTTTGGTCTTCACTTGTGGACCGCAAGTGTTGTAATTTGCAGAGACAAATTGCTCCTAAGAAATAAAGACTTTCCCAGCTTCCAACCTAGATAGACTTAGATGATATAGAATTATCAATGATCAGTATTCTTTTAGAATATTGTATGAATTTATTGCTTTAATGAACTGTGTAACAGACATTGACACATGTAGAACTAAGAATCTTCAATGAACCATGTTTGATGGTATTATGAACACTGACCTTTCTTTCAAAGGATGTGCAGGTACACATGAACGTTCCTGAAGAATCTGAACAAGAATAAGAAGCCCTATGGGCTTAAGGACTGATCTCTCTTTGAGGGTATGTGCAGGTACTCGAGAAAGTGCCAGAAGAACAAGAATCGAAACAAGAAGCTTTCTAAGCTTAAAGACAATATACAAGAAGGCTTTTGACAAAGTCTATAATGAAGGCTCAGTAGAGTCTATTAAGAAGGCTTATTTATAAGTCTATAATGAAGGCTCTGTGGAGTCTATAAAGAACCGGACAAGGCCTAGGGTTTGATCACCCTAGTGACTTTTTCCACCATGATTGAGGATGGGCAACCTCTAGAAAATAAGTGCCTAGGAATTGATGGACATTATGCAAAAACAATATGGACATATACCTTGGCTCTTCCATAGGATAATCGCACTTGGGTGAATTTCCAAATTGTAACCATGTAAATTTACATGTAATTAAAAGTCAAGTTGGCCTCCCACCTACTTTTTCACATGCATTCTAGGCTAATTGACACCTAGAATGGGGCACCCTCCTACACTCTCACTTCATATGACAACTCACCATAATAACTCTCCCAAGCTAGTACACATCACCCATTCACCTTCCCTAACTAAAACACCTCATCCATGCACTCCACTTCTCCCTAAGTCCAATTGCAGTCTCCCTCACACCTCATACACTTGAACTTGACTCTCTCACTCACTTTTGAAGGCCTCTCCACTCTCTATATAAGTGGAAATGTGCTCCTCTACCAGGAGGATAAAGGGATAATGCATCCAGACTCTGCCATTTTATTGTTTGTTGTGTACAGGTGCTCTGGAGAAGAGGATTGAGGGAATACCTCAAGGAGACTATGTCATTTTTGTGATTGCAGGATAATTGGAGCTCAAACCCTCGGATTTCTATCTCACTCTCATATCACCACACACACACACACACACACACACACACACACACTCTCCCTCTCTCTCCCTCTCTTACTTTCACCTTCTCTCGAAACTATGGTATGCTCTTGAAACTGTTATCCATATGTCCAAATGCCTGATCAGTACTTTTTTCAGTGGCCTATTGTCTATGCATGTCAGATGTAGAGCTTGCATGTCATAGCATCAGTGGCCTATTGTCTTTGCATGTCAGATCTAGATCCTGCATGTCAGTTTGGAAGCTTTCATGTCATAGCATCAATGGTCTATTGCCCATGCATGTCAAATCTAGAGTTTGCATGTCAGATCTAAAGCTTGCATGTTAGTTTTGAAGCTTGCATGTCACTTCAGACAGTTGCATGTAAAGAATCTATGAACCCTTATGATTGCATGTCACTTCAGACAGTTGCATGTAAAGAATCTATGAACCCTTATGATTGCATATAAAGAATCCAAGATCCATTGGGATCGCATGACAAGAATCTAAGATCCAACATGATTGCATGTCAGAAAAAATAAGACCGATAAAGAAATTTCTATGCTTTTGTTAAGCTAGATATGGAATTAAGAACAAGGAATATGAACTAAGTTTATGTAAGTTGATGTTCCTACATCTGAGGTCCCTATTGGAATCCATTGTATACGTAATTGGCATTGGCCAATTGGATTTGCATAATGATAAGAAAATAATCCTTCGGGGGGAGGGTCCCCATCTTGACCCCTCAGTGCTTCTGCTATTGTGTGAATGAATCTATGTGATGCAATTGTTTTTCAAGTTTTGATTTAAAATCTTAGTTGATTTTCATTAAGTTGATTTGAGACTAGATTATGTGAATGAAAAACCAATTAGTTCTTTTGGCCTTTAAGAACTTAGGACAGGCCTTTCACCCCTCGAGTTCACAAGTGTTGACTTGCTGTATAGCATTATATGTTGATGATTCCTTAATTATCAGCAATTCAGATCAGTTATTACAGGAAACCAAATCTCTACTTTCATTAGAATTTGAGATGGTTAGGCCCAATCCATTATCTACTCGGTATGGAGATTCACAGAGATCGCACAAGCAGAATGACTAGAAGCCAAAAGTCCTATTTGATCAATGTATTTCGCAGATATGGCATGGAGGACTGCAAGCCCATAGACACACCTATGGATCCAAGATCTAAGCTGTCCAAAGAAATGTGTCCCACAACTCAAGCATATCAACAAGAAATGCGCAGGTATCCTTATCAGTCTGTTATAGGATCTATAATGTATTCTATGATCTGCACACGTCCTGATCTAGCATATGCAGTAAGCACGTTGTCTAAATACATGTCCAATCTAGGCTTACAACACTGGAAAGCTCTACAAAGAATACTGAGGTACATTCAAGCTTCAAAGCACTATGCTTTGAGCTACAATGGTAATACAAAAGCTGCACTCACTTTAGTCACCTATTCAGATTCAGATTGGGCAGGAGACGTGGATACCGGAAAATCCACATCGATTTATATTTGTTTCCTTGTAGGAGGACCCATTTCATGGAACAGCAGAAAGCAGAAATGCATTTCGTTGTCCTTTACAGAATTTGAATATGTTGCAGCTATATCAGCAAAAACATTTCACTTTGGTAGAATTGTTAAGTCTCAATTTGAATTCAAATTGTAGTAGTAAGCTTAAGGGGGAATATTGGAGTTTAATGTTACTCCAACTCATCCTTTTCACCCCCCTTTCAATCACTCTCTCAAACATTCTGCATAAATACATGTAAAGTCCAAATAGGCAAAACCTCAAGAGTCTCGCCTACGGCTAACATACGGTCTGACCGAAGGGAACCGCCAAATCAACAATTGTAGCTAACATGCTGCTTCCACCTATGAAGGAAATGAACCGCAACACAAAGGCATCGCCAAACTCCGTGAGTTATCACTTATGGTCACCTATGAAAGAAACGAACCGCAACACAAAGGCATCGCCAAACATTGTGAGTTATCACTTACGGTCACCTACGAAGGAAATGAACCGCAACACAAAGGCACCGCCAAACATTGTGAATTATCACTTGCGGTCATCTACGAAGAAACCGAACCGCAACACAAAGGCATCGCCAAACACCGTGAGTTATCACTTACGGTCACCTACGAAGGAAACGAACCACAACTCAAAGGCACTTGCACCGTCAAACATCGTGAGTTATCACTTGTGGTCACCTAGGAAGGAAACGAACGGCAGTTGACCAAGGAACTACGGTCAGGCTACGGTTGCAACGGTGCCACATTCTCACGCTCCTGACACGTACAAAGGAGATCCTTTTGTTGTACCTCTTCATGTCTTCACGATGCACCAATAACCGATCTACGGATCATGCACAATGGGCTGTTAATGATCTTTTAAACTGTGATTAGAATAACTAAAGATCTTCTGACAGCTATATAAACATCTGAGCGACTTAAAGAGAGGAAGTGATCGATATAGAGATAAAACGACCAGAATGGGTCTTCAGTAGCTGACTCCTCAGAGTTAGTGATCACATAGAGAGAGGGAGATATTAAGAACTTTAGCAATTGTCTTGAATCTCTAAGTAGGATCATGCTTATCAGTGCAATTGCATTATGATTTGATTGTTGTTCCTATGAGATTAATATATAGATTTGCTATTGTTCTACATCTTGCATTCTTGTTGAATGAAACTCTCTCTCACTCCTCTTACACAAACACCATTATAAGAGAAATGTATGGCTATCTCCGACACCTAAATTGATTTTACATTCTCTTCATATTAGGTTATCAAAATTAGAGGATTGCATGGCTGTCCAAAATGCCTAATCATTTTCTGCAATCTCTCTTTCACGATAGTCTAAAACTCCTACATTGATAATCCTTTCAACACTAAAGAATAGCTCATAATCTCCGTTCTCTAAGTGATTCATGATCATGCTAATTACAGTCATCACTGTTCTTCATAGTATTCATTGGGGACTTCGCTCAGAAGCTTCACACCCAGACAACAAACATCACATGACTAAATTTTTATTTATTTTTTGAAGTGTAGGCAACCAACATCCTGATTGTAAAAGTTTGTGAGCAGTGATATCTGTTGAAAAATGTCCTCTGCCCATGCCATCATGTGAAAACATGATAAGTTCAGGTACTTCATACGACAAAACACATCTTCGCAAAATATCATCCATTCCTCGACGATACAATTGTCTGCAATCAATTGTTAAGATTGTGCCTTATGAATCAATCGTCTTTTTTTGTATTTTTGTCAAGGAATCATTAGGTTGGCCTATCATCAGATATTCAACAATATCGGCTGCCCACTCAGGTACTGCTTCAACATAGAATAACGCAGCATCTTGCAGTTCATCATCCACTTCAGTATTCACTGGTGCTGATTCAATCCTTGAAACATGTCGGTCAGATAATGTTGTTTACCTTTTCGAATCACAACTCGAAAATCAAATTCGGTCAATAAAAGTAGCCATCTTGCAATACGTCCGTGTTACATGTCTTATTCACCAAACAAAGTAACGACTGATGATTGGTATAAAATGCAAAATGTGTTGCCAATAGATAATGTCGAAACTTCTTAACAGAAAAAATCATGGCCAATGCTCCGCATTCGATTGTCAAACCTTGGAATTTGTAAGTTGTCTGCTTGCAAAACTGATAGGATAATCCTTCTTATATTCGCCTGGTTGCGTCAAAACTAATCTAATGGCATATTTTGATGCATCAGAGTATGAACATGAAACTCAATTGTCCAAATTGGAGCTCGTAGTATCGGTGCAGAAGATAAAGTTTTTTTTTTTAATTTTTCAAATGCTTCCAATGCCTCTATTGTCCAAATAGTCAACTTATATACAGGTCTTGCTAAATTCGCAAAGAATAGAATAAATATCTGATAGTAATTTTCATGACCCATAAAAACATAAACTCCTCGAATTGTTCTTGGCAGTGGTAACTCCACGATGACTTTGATTTTGATATAATCCGCAACAATGCCATGTCTTGATATCACATGTCCAAGGACAACTCCATGATTGACCCAAATTTGACATTTTGTGGATTTAAGGAGATTTGGTATTTGCGACAACGTTCAAACACTTTTTTTCAAATGATCCAAGTGGTATGTATTATCACTATAGACTCTGAGATCATCTAAGTAGATTTCAAAGAATTTTTGCAAATAGTCCTTAAAGGCAAACTGCATGACTCTTTGAAATGAACTAGGTGCATTTCAAAGTTCAAATGTCATAACTTTATAAACATAAGTTCCCCATTCTGTTGCAAAAGTTGTTTTATGGCGATCGCATGTGCGATCTTGACTTGGTTGTAACCACTAAATCCATCCAAAAAATTGTATGCTTCCGCTCCAGCAAGACGGTCCAATATGCTTTCTGTAAAGGGTAATGGAAAGTGATCCTTTTGTGTCACTTTGTTCAAAGCTTTGAGATTACACAAATTCTCATCTTCCCATTCTTTTTAGAAATGATGACAATTGGAGAAATCCATTCTGTATGTTCGATTTCATAAATAAAGTCAGCTTCAAGTAGTCTTTGTAGCTCTTTCTTTATAAGTTCAGTAATTTTTGGATTACAGCGATAAAAGATTGTGACCTTTGGAACTGCATCAGGAATTAAGGGTATCGTATGCTCAATAACCGAGGTAGGAATTCCCTTGAGATCCTTTTATGTCCAAGCAAAACAATCTTGGTACTTGAGCAATAACTTCCTTAATGCTTGAAATTGTTCGAGAGTAAGTTGCGTTCCAACTTGAATAATTTTCTCTGGCTCTCCTGGTTCAGCAAGATTCATTGGCTAAGTCCTAGCTGGTCTATCGTAAACCTCCTTTGTTTTTGGTACTTGCTCTTTTGGTTAACGATGAGCTTTTGGTAACATAATCACAACATCATCCAAATTATAGCGTTTGAAATGCTCTAGCATCTCATGTTGGACTTCTTCTGATTGTTCCTTCTCATAAGGGTTGATTTTTTATCTCCGTTTAGCTTTCTTGGTAGGTATTGATTGTGGAGGCAATGACTTTCTTGAAGATGTGCTCTTCTTTGAAGGTAATGACTTCCTTGATGGTGATTTCGTGCAAGATTTCCGACTTGAAAGATCATCCTTGACCATAGAATGGTTCCAAAATTTGACAGAGGCTAGATCTGGTAGATCAGAACCTAAAAATAATAGGCGAAGGTTATCTGGACGAGGGTTAACTTGACGAAGGTTCTTCACTGTTATTTTTGGTAAAAAATCATTGATCTGGCTGTTTTCTGACAAATCTGGTAAAATAAACCTTCGCCAACTTTACAGTGGATAGATCTGACACAGATAAATATATGGTAGAACTGGCGAAGGTTTTTCTTCGAATTTGATGATTTTTGTTGTTTGAATCTTGCGTGGAATTGCAAAAATTTCAAATCTAGATTTCTTGCTACTCAAATCATGAGTAAAAATGCAGACACTCGAATGTTGATCTCTGTTGTTCAAATCCTAAATAAAACTAGACATTTGAATTCTGCTTGAATTTGACAAACATAGTAGTCATGACAAGAAGGGTTTGGAGTGAAATCAAATTTCCAACACAACTGTACATTTGGTACATTTTATCTTGAGGCCAAAGGCCCAATGTTCGAAAGGGAAGGAAGGGCGGTCCTCTAGGTCTACATTTCGAATCACTTTTTTGTAATCCCAAATGTTTGTTTGTTGCTTGTACTTTTGTGCAATCTCAAATTGCTAGAATTTATCTCTCGTTGAACCCATGTATGCCTTACGACAAGTTCCATGTGCTATGCACAAGAAGGTCAATGTACCTATCATGTGTTAATTAGTCTATAGTTGGATGTCCACATGTACTAGTACCAAAAAAACCACACATGGACAAAAAGGCGGCTACTTAGGAAGTGCACCGCAGGCTTTCCCTGCACCACGTTAGGGAGAGCATCTGCGGCTGAGAACACATCAATTTTTTTAAAAAGGAGGGCGATGTGAGGATTGCACCATTGCACTCCCTAACATGGTGCAGGGAGTGCACTCCCCAATGAGAGCTGACAAAAAGGCACACTTTTTGGATTATATGAAGGATGGGTCTTGATGTATCCTCAAGCTCAAACTCCTCAAAAAGGTGTTAGGCCGAAATTTGCACAAAAAACGAAGGAGGCGCCTCCAGGCTCCGAATCCCGCACGTGCATCTTTGATAAAAGGCCACCCAGGTTCGATTCCCCGGGGGCCCACCAAGGCGGATACCCTGGCCTTTGGCCCTATTTAACGAAAAAAAGGAAAAACAGAAAAACTCCCCTGTTCCCAAAAGCCAAACTCGAGAATACGCAAAACACACTATTCTTCATTGAGCGAGAGAGAGGGTGGGGGGCTCTGATCTCTCTCCAGATATTTCTGCTTCTCTCTCAGTTTTGGTTGATTTTTAGGTTTTTGTTCATTCGTTCATACATTCCGTTTGCGCGAGCGAGGAGGGATAGAGGTGGGAGGCATTGAGGGTTTGTGTGGGAAAGGCGGCGATGAGTTTGGCCCCGTCAGCTCCACATGGAAACCCGCAGCTGGATGCGCAGATCGCTCAACTCATGCAATGCAAACCTCTATCAGAGCAGGAGGTGTTCTATTTTATCCCTTTTTTTATGAATCAACGAAACATTTCTAAATAAATAAGTTCATGCCCTTTCGTGATCAGGGTGCATCGTAACGTCATAAATGGACTTATTTTTGTTGCTTGCTATGGATTGAATCTGAAGATGCGGCAAATCTTAAAGTTCGTTGTCGTGTACTTCTTGCATCAGTTCATGAATATTTGGGACATCTGGGGTTAAAAGTCACTGAATCTATTGAGTCAGCTGGATCTGGCTAGCATTCAACATGTAAGAGGGTGTATGGACTGGGGATTACAAGAATTGGTTTATGTTCAATGCTGGTTTGCATATTTCAACATTGATTTTGGTTTAGGGTTTATTGACTCCTTTTAATGAGAAAAGCCTCATATGGATGTCAACTTCAAGTAGGTTTAAGTTCAAGAAACATAATTTTTTCATTGTGGACCACACCATAGTTGGCATCCCAATGGATCATGGAATACTTGTGCGCAATTGGAATGTTCAAATAAGATAAGTTGCAAGTTGCACACGTATGGGCAGGCTTTCAAATGTAAGGATATGATTCATCTTTCTTTGTTAAGCTTGGAAATCGATTTGGAATTCTCTACCTTTATGCTAATTTTAGTTCAAGTGGTGGATTGTTGGGTTGTTAGGTTTCTTTCTTGCCACTTCTCTTTCCAAAACATTATTTTACCAAAAAAATTTCAGGACTGAGCTTTTGGATTGTCAAGATAAATATCTAACCTAGGAGAGGAACTTACTTTTTTTGTGGGTGCAATCAATTGATGGTTTAAGACTTTTGCATGAACTCCATCAAGTTGAAAAATGATTTGTGCAAACTATGTAAAGATTCCTAATTCCTATGCGTGGGTACCCTATATTTATATCCTTTTATGCCTCACTAGCAACATGCAGTTTTAGTTTGGGATTTTTGTCCAAGTTGTGGGCAATCTGTTTCTAATCTGAACCCTCAATGTTCCGGAATTTTTGTAACCCTAAAAAGATATTCCTACTAAACTAAACTCAAAAAAAAAATCAGGTTTAGCAAAGAATCACAAAGTTGTGGAACCTAATTGCTTATCAAGATCTTCTAGTCATCTACATATGCTATGGTGCTGTGTAGTCAAGTGTTGGACCAGACAGATATGTAGATCGGCTTTGCTAGAACTCTCATGCACAAATTGGAAGTTGATTGCTTCTGTAGTTGTCCAAAGTAACGGCTTTTTGATCCATTAATATACAGTAGAATTTAAGTGTAGCCCGCATTATCAAACGTGATCAAGAAATTAGGGTTAAGGTTTCTTGGAGCAAATTATAATTTTAGCTTTTTCTTGAATTTTTTTTGCTTTTCCTAGATTTTTTGTTTGGGGAAATCGTCAAAGAATTAGCTAACAAACTATAATATATAAAAAAAAGGTATAGATACCCATTCGTATATGTATCTCTATATTGCACGTTCGGTTTCGAAACGTGATCCGGAACATGATCCGGGAAATCCAATTAGGGTTTTCCAATTGTTTTTTTGGGGTGCTAATATGTGTATCAGATTAAGGTGTTTTCAAGAGCAATTCACTTATCTAGTTTGCTCGGAGTTCCAAGAGGAGTGCGGTCCAATTTTGGGCCATTTAGTGATTCTTTATCGAATATCTCTATTTATGCATTATATGTGAAATAAAATCACATGGAACCATATTGAATGACAACAAACCGACAACAATTATGAAGCATAAGCACCCATCTCAAATTTTTTGACAAAAATGTGAGTCAACTCAATGTGCTCAACAAAATACGAGTACATTATACAGTGCCAACAATATCTCTATCTCTATAATTAACCGGATCAATATGGCTCTAGCCTCTATGCAATGTTATTTTTGCCTCTTTCCAGTTTATCAATACGTTGTTCTTCTGATGCATTCATTGATGATTTCTGAGTTAATTTAATACTAACTATACTATCATTTTTTTTGGTGATTAGTCCTTTTTTCCAAAAAAAAAAAGTGCGATCCGGGTTGCAGAAAGTTTATGTTCCAGAACGTTTTTGCATCGGATCGCGATCATCTGTAACATTGATGTATCTATAGCATTTCGAACCTTTTTTAAAAGAAAGCGATAGGTGATGGAGTCATAAAAGATTAGTGATGAATGTATAAAATCTAGTTACATCGGTGATGGATTTGTATAAGTATGTAGATGAGAAAGAAACATGTAGCAATAACTCCTAGGGACCAATTATGATCATTGGTAGGTTATATAAGGTTGCTATGACTGTCTTCAAGTTGTAAAATGGACTTTAAGTTGGAAAAGTCTGTACTTCTTGCTATAGCAATTCTTCCTACAAGAAGATAATTCCCTTATCCCTTGGAAGTGCTCTAATACCAAGTTATATATCACACAAAGTATCACATATGATGATAACGGACAAAAAACTGATGAGTCATATAGCAGTCTCCAACTAAATGAAAAAAAATGAAGTTTGAACATCTAAATAAGTTGTATTGCACATTGTCTATTTATAAGTCATTATATACCTTTGATTTATATAACTTTTGTTATATCTATTTAGTGCATATTATATGACTTTGTTTTATATATATTCTATACGTTTTATGCTAGCTAAACTATCAATTTTTTTTTTAGCCATTATGTTTTTTTCTTAATTTTTGTTTTTGCAGTTCGGGTCCTGGGTTGTCAACGATCTAGCACGTACGTTTTGGATAAAGTTTCATCTCTGATTCGAATTGGCTGATCGAGTCAGACCGATTCAAACGGATTTGAACCACCAGTCGGGAAACTGAATTGGAGAATCAATCAAGTTGCAATTTTTTTTGGTTTTTCTTGTACCCAGACATGAATTTTACGATTTAGATCCTAGAAATTAGGTTGTACACTATACATTAAGCATTCGAGTAATGTTTCATGTCTGATTTGTCTGATAATTGGTTCAAACCGATTCTTATGGCCAATTTGGAAACTGAATCGGCGAATCGTTGAAGTTGCAAATATTTTTGGCTTTTCTTGGGACTTGACTTAGGAACTTACAACGGTTTCAATAATGTCTAGACTCTAGGCTCGCCAATTGTCCTATTCAATGACTAATCTGTAAGTTGTAAGTTGTCAGTTTTTAACCTGCATATAGGAGAGCATCCTCGTAGAGGAATCTGTAAATGTCCTCATCATGAGATACAGGTGGTAGTTTTGGAACCTTTGTAATATCAATCTCATCAAGATTGACTTGCACAATTTACATCATGATTCACAAATCACGATTCAAAATTCACGTCACTATTTTCGATCAAGCACAATCACAATTCACAATTTACGAGTCACGATTTGCTTGAAATACAAATCGCAATAAATCTAGCTGCATCGGCTCTTGTGTGCTCTTCAGCTTGCTCAAGAGTTTAAGGTTGACATGCAAGATGAGCAGTCCTGTGAGCATAGCATAGTTGTGTCGAACTGCGGTTAGTTCAAAGAACTGCGGTTCGAACCGCCGGTTCGAACCATTTTTTGGGTTTGAACCAAAAAAAAAAAACGGTTTGGTTCAAACCGTTTTTTTTGGCATTTTCCAAAGGACTATCTTTCATCATGCCAAAAAAAACAGTTCGAACCATTTTTTTGGCATGTTCCAAAGGACTATCTTTCTAGTCATGCCAAAAAAACGATTCAATTTTTTCAAAGGACCATATTTTTAGTCATATATGGAAGTAGCTACTAGCTAATGTCATTGATGATATTAGATAGATTATAGCTAAAACTGCAGGCAATAGATGGATCAAGAACTCTAAATCAGAGGTGACAATCGTTAGGTAACAACTTAGGAGTTGGAAGTTGGAAGTTCCGCGTCGAAATTTACTATCGATTAATCACGAATTCGGAATTATAATCTACATGTTACCCATTAACACTAGGAAAGCATTTTTTTTAGACATAATCGAAGGGTAGAAATTAAGAGAGGGGGAAAAAAAAAAAACCTAAAACCGATTCGTCGGTTTGAACCTGGAGAAGACGATTCTTTTCCGATACAAACCAGATTGAAAACACGGTTCGAAAAGGCGATTTGAAAGGTACCATAAAACATTGGAGCATAGAAACATAAGAAAAATAACACCTCACTTCAGCTTGCTCAAAAAGATATATATCTTAAGGTTAGCTTATGAATTATGTGAAATGACAAAGCTGCCTACTAGAGGATTCGAACTGCAAGTCTCTATAATACGGGAACATCGTCCCCATACTTTAGCCACCATCTCACTTGATGCAACATGCCTGGCCTCAGATGGGCTGCAGCAAATCCAGACTCAAGGAGCTCACCTCTGAACACAAGCAGGTCATCCTTGAGTGGATCTTGTGCTACAGGATCAAGATAGACCCTCCTAACGTATGTGTTACAACCCTTTTTGAGCTCCTGGTCACAAAACTGCGTCTCACTCTGCCATAAAGGATGGAGTATGCAAGCCATGGTGTGCAAAGGCTGATGGAACCACTGCCATATGTCTCGCCATATACACTTGATATCCTGCAATCTGTGATTTCTGCAAGTCGAAAGTCAAGGCTTCAACAATGAACACCATGTATGAAAATCCCTTGTTCTTGACATAATCTAAAAAATTTTGTGCTCTTGTACTCACCTCCATTATCAGATCTAATGATCTGAATCTTCTTTGAGGTGTGTCTCTCTACAAATGCCACGAACTTCTTGAAAGAGTTAAACACTTCAGATTTTTTTTTTAGGTAGTAGATCGTTGTGCCATCTTGGAGATTGATAGCAAATCTCTTCTTAGTGAAGGTACGTAGAGTGCTCTTGGCAACTATGCTTGACTTGACAGTGTTCACAGATGTAGAGTCCCGATGCCCTTGACATCGTGTTGGCTCCCATCGCCTAGAATCACTACTCCGTTGTTTTTCAGAATTTTAAAATGCACTTGTCTGAACTGATTGATGTGCAAATGGTCAGCTGCTCCCCCAATATGTCCATGAGATAAACTCATAAAGAAGGCCCAAAGTGGAGTCCTCTCTGTTTGTGAGGTGCAAGACAATGTAAATGGGTTGTTGCCTAGTGACAATAGCACGTGCTTCATTCCAAAATGACGATGATAGCATGGTAATCTCGAACTTTTGTGACTTGGGCTCTCATGATGGCCCCCACTCTTGCCAGTGGTTTGAAGCCACCATCTACCTTAGGCTGCTATGCACCTTCAAGAGGCGCTCCAAAATGAGGAACATGTATGCAAACCTTTATAGCCAATAACCAATTAGAAATGCTTAGTGTACAATAGATCATAGGTCAAGAGTCAAAACACAAGTTTCAATGTCACTCAGGGAATGTAAATTTACAATGTAGTATGCACTATTGGAATTTGGAAACAACTTGGTTGGGTGAGGTTTTACAACATCCAAGGTCGAAAAGGATCTGAACATGGAAAGGACCTTGGGATGCTTGGTGATAAACCTCACCAAGAATCATGCTACTCCCAAATCTCCTTGACCCAAGGTACCTTGAATTAAATTTCAATAATTGATTGATAATAGTTCAAAGTTCAAAGCTAAAACAATCATCACATGTTCCCAAGTGGGATCTCGTGGCTTCACCATGATCCCATCGCCCGAATCCTGATTTTGTGTATCCTGAAGTTTAAACCCTAAGTTCTAAGTTCTAACCTAGACTCCTAGTTCTTGTTAGAAATAAATGACTATGCTAAAGTTAATCCATAGGTTGCTTTGACCCAAAAGGGCGAGATTTGTGTAACCATGGGTACTTAGTTATTTAGGCCATCTTAAGTTTGTCGGTTGGACCCCATTTTGGTCATGTACTGACTCATGGGTCCTTAGGGGTCTAATTTTGTTTAGGGGCCCTATCTTGAATTTTGGGGGTGCCCTACATTTAGTAAGTGGTTAACCTTAGGAGTTGGTGGCATTTGGCCACATCCAGGTAGAGTACTTAGATGCTCATTGTGTATTCTATTTTTAACAGTTTGGCTAAGCATTGCTCTCCATTGCTCTTGTTGCTGTTTTCTCTCTCTCTCTCTCTCTCTCTCTTAGAGTTGGGCGCCCAGCCTCTTCTCTCTTGTTTCTTGTGGAGATTGATTGATAACTAGATCTTGGTGACTTGACTCTTGCTTTCCTACATGGTATCAGAGCTACCGGATCTGCAGCAAGCTTGTTTGTTGGCGCCCTACCAGAAGAGGAGCTTCTTTGCTTTTTGTTGTGAAATTTCAGCATCTTGCTGATCTTTTCAAGTGGAGTTTGGATCAGCTTTTTTGTCTCTTTTCAGGTTGAAGGAGGGCGGCCATCAGAGATCTTGGAGGAGCGATTTTTGGCACCCAAAAATCAGTATCTTATGCAACCAGTTTTCAGTAAGTTTTGTTTGGAGGAGGGCGCCCAAAAATCTGCTACTGATTTTTGGTTGTGGTGTCTCCTTATCTTGCTATTTTTGTTTTTAGGTTTGCATTTGTGTAGGAGGGCGCCCAAAATTCAGCAAACCCTATTCAGGGTTAGGTCAACTTCTGGCGGGAAATTTGCAGATTCTCAACAAGTAGTAGGGCGCTTTCAACAGCCCTATTGGAGTGTGTGTTCATCACACTATTTGGCTTCCTAATTGGGTTTCGGTGTAGGCTTCAATCGAAGCTAACCTAATTTTCAAGAAGCTGGTTTTTTTGTGCAGAAAGACAGCCATCTTTCCATTATCTTGTGGGCACTTTGGTTGCAGATTGAAAGACATCTTGTGCTCCTACTTTTAGCTCTTTGTTTACTGCAAATTTTTTGAGTAGATTTGGTTGTGGAAAGGCTCTCTTTCCTATCTATTACAAGCTGAAATTTTGTTGGAGGTAATGGCTAAAGAATCGGAAGCTATCGGTTCTTTGTTTAGTGAAAATCGGTTGGATGGCACAAACTACTCCTTGTGGAGTTACATGATGAAGAATCTTCTCATAGCGAAAGGGCTGTGGGATTTGGTCAATGGTGATGAGGAAAGGCCTCCGTCTTTGGCACCTCCTACACCTCGTGGATCATCATCATCAACATCATCTTCTCCATCTTCGGGAGAACAAAAGAAGTGGGATAGGAGGGATGCACAAGCACATTCTATGGTTGCTCTTGCTGTGAAAAGATTTATCTTACCTCATATTAGGTCTTGTAAGACATCTAAAAGTGCGTGGGATACACTTTATACTATGTATAGAGTCAAAAATCCAGCAAGAGTGGTTTATCTCAGAAATCAACTTTCTTTGTTGAAGATGCAAGAAGGGGATCAAGTGACCAATCACTTGACGAAGATCAAGGATCTTCGTGAGGAGCTTCTCAATATTGATGAGATAATTGAGGATGCTCAATTTGTTTCCATTACACTCAACTCATTACCTTCATCTTATCTTCCATTTGTTTCATCTTTGAGTATCTCTCTTAGGGGACAACAACTCTCCTTTGATGAACTTGTTGGGCTGCTTCTTCAAGAGGAGCAAACGAGGCAAAACTTTGCGGGTGACACTCAACAAGATCAAGCTTTCTTCACGAAAGGCAAGGGCAAAGGCAAGTCAAAAGGAAAGGGAAAGCCTCCTTCCAAGGATGAGCAAAAGCCCGTTAGAGGTCAAAATGTCAACACTCAAAAGAAGAAAGGGAAGTGCCATTAATGCAAAAGGTATGGGCACTTCATCAAGGATTGTAATAAGAAGCTTGCGAAAGAGGAGAGTAAAGGAATTGATACTAGTGCTTCACTTGCTACTTTGGAGCAAGAGCTTGAAGCTAGTGGTGATCTCTTCAACCAAGACTATGCTTTTGTGTCTAATATTGCTTCTACTAGTACTACTACATCTATGAGGAATTCAGATTCTGTTTTGCAGGTTGCTGATTTTCAGCCCATTGAATGGGTGATTGATAGTGGTGCTACTCGTCATATGACTTCTCGCAAAGAAGCATTCACTAAATTAGTGAAAGTGCAAAATGGAAGTAAGGTACAATGTGCGGATAATGCATCTTATTGTATTCATGGAATTGGAATTGTAGCCATCATTTTGCCTAATGGTGAAGAAAAGTACATTAAGAATGTGCTTTATTATTCGGGAATCAAGAAGAATCTTCTTTCGGTTTCAACTATGTTGAAGCAAGGACTAGTTGTTGAGTTCAAAGAAGATAAGTGTCTTGTCAAGGATCCTGAAAGATCACTCTTGATTATTGTTTCGGGAACAATGCATGCTGGCTTATTCGTTATGGATACCTATGAGCGACGAATTCCCTCTATATGTCTTGTTGCTTTTACATCACAATCATTGGAGTTGGCTGAATTGTGGCACACAAGGTTTGGGCATCTCAACTTTGCAAGTTTGAAGAAGTTGAAGACGTTTAATATAGTAGAAGACATTCCTACTATTGCGTAGCTGGAAGGGCATGTATGCGAGGGGTGCATACTTGGAAAGTTTCAAAGGAAACCTTTTCCAATTGATGGAACTATAAGGGTTCTTGATAAATTTGATTTGGTTCATAATGATGTTTGTGGTCCAATGAGGACCGAATCCATTGAAAAGTGCATCTATTTTGTGACTTTTATTGATGACTTGTCCCGTTTTACATGGATCTATCCTATGAAGGCTAAATCGGAAGTTTTTCAACGTTTCAAAGATTTTCTAGCAATGGTGGAAAATTAATTTGGGCATTATTTGAAGACCCTACGCACCGATCGAGTAGGGGAATACGTTAAGAATACGTTCGGTGCATTTCTTCGAGAAAAGGGAATTCTGCATCAAATGACAACTCCCTATACGCCTCAACAAAATGGTGTTGCCGAGCGAAAGAATCGCACACTTATGGAGATGGCCCGTTGCATGCTCAAAGCAAAGGGGCTGCCTCACAAGTTTTGGGCTGAAGCGGTTATAACGGCAGCATACATAAGCAATCGTTGTCCTACTAAAGCATTGAAAGTATTAACTCCTTATGAAGTTTGGTATGGAAAGAAGCCTACAATCTCTCACTTTCGCATTTTTGGTTGTACGGCTTATGCTTTTGTTCCAAATAAACTTCGTACAAAGCTTGAGGATAAAGGAGTTAAATGCATTTTTGTTGGCTATAGTAGTGAAAGCAAAGGCTATAGGCTGTTCAATTTGAGCACTAACAAGATTATTGTTAGTCGTGATGTGCATTTTGATGAAAAGAATTCATTAGATGTGGCCCCAACTTATATCTTGAAGGGGGATAGCCCACATAGTGTGAATGTTGAAGGTTTTCCAGATTTAGTACCATCTTCTATTGCTGGAGATAAGGGGCAGCAATCAACCAGTTTCGACCTGCCCAACACCTTATCAAGTTTAGAGCCTAATGTTCATCAAGAACCGCCCGTTGTTGCTCAAAATCAGCCTGCAGGAACTGTTGGACAACAAGGATCAGTTTTGGAAGATCTTGGACAACCAAGTGCGGTGTCGGAGGATCTTGGACAACAAATTGTAAGAAGAGACATGGCTGTTGGACAGCCCAAAACAGTCCCACGGTGGCTGTTGTTGACTTTGCGGGACAAGAAAGTAAGTTCATTTTATGATGGAAAGACACGTGCCTCTACAAAATCAGTGGACTATGCTGATTTTTCAGATTTTGCTCTTACATCTCATGGAGATATTGCGGAAGAACCTGATTTTTATGAGCAGGCCAAGGGAGTAAAATGTTGAGAGGATGCGATGCAAGATGAGTATGACTCACTTATGAAGAACCATATTTGGGTTCTTGTTGATCTTCCTCATGGGAAGAAGGCAATTGGTTCTAAATGGGTATACAAAATCAAGTATAAGGTAGATGGTACCATTGAAAGGTACAAGGAGATTGATGCCGTAATACTTGATCTTGGTATGGTTTTTGAAACCTCAGATTTTGGCCTATTGCATTTTTATCTTGGTCTTGAATTTGTACAAGAAGGGGCTGGCTACACCTATGGAGACAGGCTTGAAATTAAGTATTCAAGGTGATGGTGAATCATTTGACACTACTTTATATTGTCAAGCTATTGGCTGTCTCATTTACCTATGTATTTCAAGATCGGATATTTCTTATAGTGTCTCACTCATGAGTCAATTCATGCATGCCCCGATGACATCTAATTGGAAAGCGTTGAAGAGGATCTTTCGATATCTTCAAGGAACAAGAAGTCATGGACTGGTTTTTCCTACTTGTGATAATGCATGTTTAGTGACTCGGATTGGGGTGGAGATCAAGACAGTAGACGCTCTACAAGTGGACATTGCTTTTTCTATGGAAATTTTGCAATTTCGTGGTCAAGTAAAAAGCAGCCCACTGTTGCTACTTCTTCTAGTGAGGCAGAATATAGAGCGATATTTTCAGCCACAACAGAGTGTTCATGGCTGAGAAGACTACTTGTTGACATGAAGTTTGGCGAGCCCTCAGCCACTCTTATCTTGAGTGATAGTCAAAGTGCTATTGCCATTGCACGAAATCTTGTTTTTCATGCGAGGACGAAGCACATCGAGATCCATTATCACTTTGTTCGGGAGATACTTCATGATGGCGACATTTTACTTGAATATTGCCCTACGGAGGATAATATTGCGGACCTCTTCACTAAGGCGTTGCCTAGAGTCAGATTTGAAGCTTTATGCAAAGCTTTAAATTTGATACCACGTGTTGGTTTCGTTACATAGTGAAGATTTCATTTTTTGCATTGTCATTTAAAGAGGGTGTTAGAAATAAATGACTGTGCTAAAGTTAATCCATAGGTTACTTTGACCCAAAAGGTTGAGATTTGTGTAACCATGGGTATTTAGTTATTTAGGCCATCTTAAGTTTGTCAGTTGGACCCAATTTTGGTCATGTACTGACTCATGGGTCCTTAGGGGTCTAATTTTGTTTAGGGGCCCTATCTTGACTTTTGGGGTGCCCTACATTTAGTAAGTGGTTAACCTTAGGGTTTGGTGGCATTTGGCCACATCGAGGTAGAATACTTAGATGCTCATTTTGTATTCCATTTTTAACAGTTTGGCTAAGCATTACTCTCCATTGCTCTTGTTGCTGTTTTTTCTCTCTCTCTCTCTCTTAGAGTTGGCCTCCCAGCCTCTGCTCTCTTGTTTCTTGTGGAGATTGATTGATAACTAGATCTTGGTGACTTGACTCTTGCTTTCCTACAGTTCTACTATCACCTTTGTGACCCCTTGCTTTGTCTAGACTATCTTTAATGCACCCCTCTCTACTTAGCACTATCTAGCCCTAAGACTCAACTTTTGAGTTTCAAAAATCAAATTTACAAAAGGTCTATCCTAACTAACTGTAGTGGGCTATTTCCTATCCTAGCCTCAACCCTAGATCCAAGCACACAAGCATAAGGAGACGGGGCAGCGTAATCCAAAATCCAGCATGTGCATACTAACATTAAAATCCATTAACACTAAGCATTAACACTAGCATTAACATTACATCCATCCACAATGATAGAAACTTACTCTTCTCTCTCTCCCTTTTTCTCTCACAAAAAGCATAAAAAGGAGCAATCCCAATAAGCATCAAATCCAGCAATTAGCAATCACAAAGAAAGCATGAGAGATGGAGGAAAAGAGATAGAGAGCAAGGACATTCTGGATCCATTCCATAAGAGGGCCAATCTGGTTGTACTGAAATGAAGAGAAAACATGTACAATGATTCAAATTAACCACTTATATAGTGGATTGAGGAGGTGGGTGCCCCAATTCCAATTGGCTAATTCTAACCTAAGCATTTAAAAAGTGGAGGGAACCCATTCATTGATTGGAGGACCCAATTTGAAAAGTATTTTGGTGGGAATTCGTATTTTATTCACTAACTTGACTTTTAGGCTCTGCGACATTAAAAGTCCCGCAAAAAGGCCTAAAGTCCTTTTATTAACTTTCTAACTAAATAACTGAGTGATCATCGGGTTGGGCTTACGCACGCAGGGTGCAAAATCCCTCTCACTTATTAACTAGGGTTAGGGTTGCCTTGGGATCCGCAAACCCTCCAACGCTAACTTCTAAACTCTAACTATAACTAGCCAGCTCTTCACCCATTCACTTCTCTCTCCACTCTATTAAGCTCCTCCTAAGTTCTAAGAACTTCAAAGTTTCAACTTCTTCAAAGCTCAAACTTCACTCTCTAAACTATCTCTCATCATTCACACTCTCTTTCTAAATCCACAATGTACATTCTCTCTCCCCTATCAATCATGAGTCTCTCCCCTAAATCCACACTCTCCAAGTTCCTCAAGAGCAAAGGCACGCTTCCCTGTCGGGCATTTCATGGAATGAACCTCGAATCAAGCACTTGCTATAAAAATCCGTCAAACTGATTTGGGTCCCCAGTCGATTCGAATCGGCCAATTTGATTCAGTTTAGAATCACCGATTCACTTTGATCAACCTTCGAATTGGTTTTGGATCGTTTTTGTAGCGGATCACGATCCGTCACGATCTGCTGCAACTATGACACTTACTGCAGTTAAGTTTGATGAAGTTGCAAGCCTAAGGCTAGAGTAATTAGGAGAATTGTTGTAGTTTCTCATATGTTTAAACTTAATGTGCATGGGTTTGTTTTAACTTTTGTATTTCTCAAAAGCAACCCAAGGTGCGTATTAGTAATGTACGTATTGATTGATTTTTATTGCATTGGATACAATGGATAAAGTTGTTTGAGGCTTAATGTAGTCTTTACTGCGATCTAGCGTTTGTTGTTGTTGGTTACATTCTATTTAGCATTATTGATTGTGATCAACTGTTGAGAATAGTCTGTATTGAAGATGATGAATTAGAACTGCTTGATGGTTCCGCTATCTACTCTGATTGCACTACTCCGCATCTTATTACGCTATGAATTTTGCTCTTACACAGATCATAATCGCGATAACTTATTACTAATCAGTCTACGCCTATAGCGGAACAGAGAGGAGAAGAAGAAGAATAACTTTAAAAACAACTTACGTCAACTTTAAACTAATCTGATCTAATTGATCTATTTATAGTTTTTGATGGCATAGCCCTAACGGAATGCGCCGTCCATGTGGAAGGTGCTGCGTGGGGCTACGGGATTGAACCTGAAATGTAGCGGATAAGGTTCCACTATTCAATCAGTTTTTAGTCAAGTCTGGAACCCTCGACAATCTATCGACTTTTGGTCGATTCGAATTTTGTTTGATAATAGTTTGAATTTAAAACTGTGCGGACAATGCGTGTATTTCTTCAGATGCTCTCGATACCTCGACACTGTCTCGATAATGCGAGTAAAACTGTAGACTACACATAGAATAGTTCCACATTACAAATGATTTCAAGGATGTAATCTAATAGAGAATTGTGTCGAAAGTGGATGGGGTGATGAATGGGAATCAAGCAATAAGAATGAAGTATCAAGTGGAACTGTAGACAACATAGTCCTACCTCAATAGAAGTTTGACAAGCTTCCTGAACTCAAGAAGGATTTCTATGTTGAATATCCACCTGTCATTGCAATGAAAGAGGATGAGGTAATTGCATACCGCAGCCAGATAGAACCTGTCTGATTCTGATCTGACCTGTCCAGATTCTGCCGCCCTCAAATAACACCTATCCCAGATAGAACCTGTCTGGTTCTGATCTGACCCGTCATGACGTTTTCAGAGTATTCCTCGGAGGATCTGTCAGTTATGCACTCTAGATGAGTTGGAGACTGAGGAGCATTTTATTTTCAGTTGTCCTTTATATTACGAGATCAAAGGGTGTTACCATTGCCTGTTCCGGGATACCCTAGTCACACTTTGTTCACTTATTTCATATATGGATCCACGTAGTGTCGCTCTGATGATACGTGAGATGTTCGTTCTACGTCGACAAACATGCCAGCCGGACCTATTGGGCGGTATAGGTTCCCAGCCTCATATCACCTCATGTTTCTCGAGGAGACGTTCTAGAGCATACACTGAGAGTGATACTTTATCTGAGGACCATGCTGATATCCCTTTCCATGATCGACACCGCGATCAGAGGCAACATTTATCTATATGTACGAGAGATGTTCAGAGACCATAGAGATGCCGACCTTCTCCAGCATTTTTAGCATCAGCTTCATCCATCATATCAGGAGCATCCATCATGTCTTACTTCAGTAGAGTCCCCATTCTACTAGGACCTATCATTTGACTTTGTCTATATATCTGACTCTGACTAGTATATCAGTATATCATTTTATCATGGTATCCTTATGATATCATTTTGTTTATGCTTTTTTGGAGACATGTTTTTCATGCTCCTACATACACACTCACACTCGACATGTACTATTTGGTCTTATACGCTTTTTAGTGTTCAAACATTTCTTTTTTTCTTTCTCTCTCTAAAAAGGACTTTCTCCCTAGAATAAAATATTCTCTCTCTATAACGTGGCATTGATACTGAATGCTAGAAGTTCATCACTTCTACTCTAGTCGGGATAGAATGAATGTTCGTCCCACCAACTTTGGACCGCATGTTTCAAGGGACTACCTTCTATTCCATAATTTCCATTATATGGATCCGATCTCATCAACATGGCACAGTGACGCAGTTGGTCACCTCGACACCTCGACTACTTGCTGGCTAGCTTCTTGTCATGGGCCAACTAACTCCGACATTGACGTCTATGTTGAAATAAATGCCTATTTTGCCCCTTAAGGCTTGTATGCTTGTAACTTGTAAGTTGTGCATAAGACATGGGGGTAAAACATTTATGTACATAGTACACCCCACTTGTGCTAATTAGGCAAGTAAATCAAGTAGGTTAAGGACCCATGTGGGTTCTAGAGCTAGAATTAGCAAGACACCACCTCTATACATAACATGCTATATGTAGCCCAAACTTTGGAGGGGTTTCCACGCCCTACTACACTTTGAATATTCATTCATGTTGTGTGAGCTTTGAAGTCCTCTCTCTCTCTTGCTTTTTTGTTCTACTCCATAGCTGGTTTTCTGAAGCTTTCATAGTGTGCTTACTATGCTGTTATGATACTCCATAGCTAGCTAGGCCTTGGAATTTGTCATGGTATCAGAGCAGGTTATGTTGCCTGTGGTGTGGTGAGAGCTTGGACCTGTTTTTGATCAGATTCCTGCCATTCCTGGAGAGCACCCAACGGGGTTGGCTCCACTGGTTAGCTTGGCATCCAAAGTTTCTTTGGTCCCAGGTTCGAGCCTCCCCTTGGAAACCAAGAAGCATTCCTGGAGAGCAGCTTACCTTTGAGGAGGGAGCACTTTTTGTAGGGGCATATGATCTCTGTGCTATCTGCATGGTTGGAGTATTGTTGGCAAGGGGAGTACAGGGAGCCAAAAAGTTTCTAATTTGGGACAAAAAGTTTTGAGTCTTTTTGGACATCCAGGACTGTAGGAGGGCGCTTTCTACAGTGGGGACTTCAGTGAAAGTTCTGAGTGAATCTTGGACAAGGGCTAGGACAGCCATAGAGGGGGATAGTTTCAAATCCAGAAGCTGAGGGCTATTGAGCAAGTGGCTGCATACCCTAGTTGGGTGAAAACCCCAGTTTGCCTTTTGTGTTTTATTTCTATCCAGCTATGTCTAGTCTTGCAGAGAGCATGCTGAGTGAAGCCAGCCGGCTTGATGGCACTAACTTTAGCATATGGAAATTCAAGATCAAGAACATTCTTGAAGACAAAGAATGTTGGAAGCTTGTGACAGGTGAGGAGCCTGTTCCAACATTTGAACTTGAACTTAAGGACTATATCAAGAGAGGGGAAAAGGCACACAAAATCATCAACATGTCAGTGAGGGATAATGTGATTCCTCTAATCAGGTTAGCCAAAGGGCCTGTGGATGCATGGCACATTCTTTGTGCATTGTATGAGATAGCAAGTACCAGCAGGTTTCTCTACATGAAGGACAAGTTGTATACTCTCAAAATGGAGACAGGGGAGACAATTACTGATCATCTTACTAAGATTCAGGATATTAGATATCAGCTTTCTGTACTTGGAGAGTCTATTGCTGACAAAGACTTGGTGCCAATAGCTCTGAATGGCTTGTCATATGCTTATCACAACTTTGTGATGATGATATCAGTGAGAGAGAAGATCCCTACCTATGAAGAAGTCTATGGTCTCTTGTTACAGGAGGAGATGAGGAGAGTTAATCTCTCCAAGAGGGAAGATTTCCAGGAGCATGCCTTTGCTTCTAAGAAGAAGCAAAATCCAGCTAAGGATAAGAAGAAAGGTAAAGGCAAGAACAAAGGAACACCACAAACACTTGAGCAAGGAATGGAGAACTTGCAGATGTCAGAAGCACAACCCTGCTCGAATACTTCTTCCACACCTCGAAGGAAGGGGAATTGCAATTACTGTGGTAAATATGGACGCTTTGCTTTTGAGTGCAGGAAGAAGCTTGCAGACCAAAAGAAGGGCACAAAGAAGCAAGGAGGAAATGTTGTTGAGAGTGTTGCAAGAGAGGAGCAGAGTGACATAAGGCAAGTTGAGTTATTCTCTGTTGCATTGACTTCACAAGCTACAACAGGTGGTTGGTACATTGACTCAGGTGCTTCAAAGCACATGACCCCTCATAGGGATTGGTTTGATACCTTTGTGGGGATTAGTGATGGACAAGAGGTGTGCCTAGGTGACAACTCAACACACAAGGTCAAGGGAACGGGCACAGTACCTATAAAGCTTCCATCAGGAGAAGTCAAAGTCATTAAGAATGTCTTATATGTACCAAGACTTGCTAAAAATCTTCTTTCAGTAGGAGCTATCACTCAACAAAATATGAAAGTAGAATTTGATGCTACTTCTTGTCTTGTGTTGGACTTGAGTGATAATATGAAGGTTGTGGCCAAAGGATTGCAGGAAGATAATCTATACAGGTTATACACTTCTATCCCTAGTCAGCAGGCTTATACAGCAAAAGGAAGTGATGTGGATAGGTTGTGGCATGAGAGGTATGGACATCTTGGCTACCAAAGCATGCAGGTGTTGAACCAACATCATATGGTTGAGGGGCTTCCAGTTGTTAAGCCAAGCTCTTCAGTTTGCGAGGCTTGCACTATGGGAAAACAACAAAGACATAAGTTTCCCAAGGAAAGCACCACCAGGGCAGCAGGCATACTTGACTTGATACATTCAAATTTGTGGGGGCCAACCTAAACAATCTGCAGGGGGGGCATATTACTTTATGACCTTTATTGATGACTTCTCACGCAAGATTTGGATTTATTTCTTGAAGTTAAAATCTGAAGCATTCAAGTACTTCCTGCATTTCAAAGCTTTGGTAGAAGAACATTCAGGAAAGAAGATAAAGATGCTCAGGTCAGACGGTGGTGGAGAGTTCATTAAGACAGAATTTGTGGAATTCTGCAAGGCCAATGGGATCAAAAGGCAGCTTACAGCTCCTCATACCCCTCAGCAAAACGGCGTTGCAGAGAGAAAGAACCGAACTATTGTGGAGTGTGCAAGGTGCATGCTTAAGGCAAAGGGGTTGCCCAACTCTTTTTGGGGCGAGGCAATGCACACAACAATGTTTCTGTTGAATAGAAGTCCAACAAAAGCTGTGGAAGGCAAGACTCCAGAAGAGGCATTTAGCGGCATTAAGCCCAAGGTGGGCGCTTTGCGAGTGTTTGGTTGTACGGCCTATGCCCATATTCCCAAGGATAACAGGAAGAAGCTGGATGCAAAATCAGCAAAGTGTATTTTCTTGGGTTACAGTGAAGAAAGCAAAGCTTACAGACTTTACGATCTTACTAGCAAGAAGAGGATCATAAGTCGAGATGTGATCTTTGAAGAAGATCAAATGCCTCCTATGGTGGAACTTGAGATGGAGGATGGTACAAGTGAATTTGTGCCAATACTTGATGACCCACATCCATATATTGGGGAGCCTCAGGATGATCATATGAGTGATCAAGAGGAAGAATCTGAGGAGGCTAGGAAGCGGAAGGAAAGGGGCAAATCTGTTGAGTCCTATTCACCGTCTTCATCACCAACTGCAAGGAAGAAGTTTCCCAAGTGGTATTGGCAAACTGTGCAGGATGGTTTGATATTGGATGAGGGAGAGAGCAGCAATCTGGGGCTAGGAGGTCTCAAAGGCAAGCCCAGCTACTATTTTGGATTCACAAGATCCGCATACATTCGTTGAGGCATCAGATGAGAAGGTATGGCAACATGCTATGCAAGAGGAGTACGACTCCATTCTCAAGAATGATACATGAGATTTGGTGAAGTTACCAAAAGGGAAGCGTCCTATTGGCTGTAAGTGGGTCTACAAGACCAAATACAAATCGGATGGGAGCATCAAAAAGCATAAGGCAAGGCTGGTTGCTAAAGGCTATGCACAGAAGGAGGGCTTGGACTATGATGAGACGTTTGCACCGGTAGCTAAGATGACGTCTATCAGGTTGGTTTTAGCATTGGCTGCATTTTTTGGTTGGGAGGTCCATCAAATGGACGTGAAGAGTGCTTTTCTTAATGGACAGTTGGCTGAAGAAGTCTACATGGAACAGCCACAAGGTTTTGAGGCTAAGGAAGGGCAAGGAAAGTATGGTATGCAGGCTTAAGAAGGCCTTATATGGTTTGAAGCAGGCACCCAGGGCCTGGTATAGTCGTATTGACGACTATTTTTCCAAGGAGCAATTCATAAAGAGTCGGTCGGATTGCAACCTGTTCGTGAAGGAGGAAGATGAGAACATTGTTTTGATAGTTCTCTATGTGGATGACTTGGTCATCACGGGTAACAATGGGCAGCTTATTGAAAAGGTGAAGGCTCATTTATCAAATGAGTTCGAGATTAAGGATTTGGGCTTAATCCACTATTGTCTTGGCTTGGAGGTTTGGAAAAAGGAAAATTGTGTGTTTATTTCCCAAGCTAACTATGCATGTGAAGTCTTGAACAAGTTCAACATGCAGGATTGCAAACCCGTTTCCACGCCCATTGATACTAGCAGTAAGCCATCCAGAGATGATGGCACTCTTTTTGTGGACGAGACTCTTTATAGGCAGCTTGTGGGTAGCCTGATTTATCTCACCACTACGAGACCAGACATTTCCTATGCGGTTGGTGTAGCAAGCCAGTTCATGAGTTCTCCAACTGAAGCACATTGGAAAGCAGCCAAGAGGGTTTTGAGGTATGTCAAAGGGACAACCTGCTATGGGATTGAGTACACAGATGACGGAAAGCTTCAGCTTGGAGGCTTTACCGATTCGGTTTGGGCAGGTGATAGGGATGATCGAAAGTCGACCACAGGTTACACTTTCAACCTTGGTTCAGGGGCCATTTCTTGGTGTAGCAAGAAACAGCCCACAGTTACCTTATCATCGACAGAGGCTGAGTACAGGGCAGCGGCAAAAGCTACCTGCGAGGCAATATGGCTCAGGAGACTTCTTGGGGAGGTGCAGATTCCACAGGATGGTCCTACTATTCTTCAGTGTGACTGCCAAAGTTGCATCCAGCTTGCCAAAAATCCTGTGTACCATGCTCGTACGAAGCATATTGAGGTGGATCAACACTTCTTACGAGAGAAGATACAAAGTGGAGAAATTCAGCTCGAGTACTGTGATACCAACGAACAAGCAGCAGATATCTTTACTAAGGCACTTAGCAGAGAAAAATTTGGGTGTTGGTATGAACAAAATAGCCATTGAGGGGGGGTGCTGAAATAAATGCCTATTTTGCCCCTTAAGGCTTGTATACTTGTAACTTGTAAGTTGTGCATAAGACATGGGGGTAAAACATTTATGTACATAGTACACCCCACTTGTGCTAATTAGGCAAGTAAATCAAGTAGGTTAAGGCCCCATGTGGGTTCTAGAGCTAGAATTAGCAAGATACCACCTCTATACATAACATTATATGTAGCCCAAACTTTGGAGGGGTTTCCACGCCCTACTACACTTTGAATATGTATTCATGTTGTGTGAGCTTTGAAGTCCTCTCTCTCTCTTGCTTTTGTGTTCTACTCCATAGCTGGTTTTGTGAAGCTTTCATAGTGTGCTTACTATGCTGTTATGATACTCCATAGCTAGGCCTTGGAATTTGTCAGTCTAGGCACGATGTGGTAAATTCTCAATCTTGCATCTTTGACAAATTTTAAGACGGTCTTATCAGGTTGCTACTCGCAAGACACATGACCCTGGTTGGGCACAATACCTTAGGTATAGTTGCAAGCCAATCATTTTTGCTCATGGTTGATTGGCCCTCTGGCAATTGATTGGTCTAGGGTCATGTGAGCTCCGAAAACATGACATTTTTGTGACTAGCTTGGGTATGTGACAAGTCAAGACTATTGCTTGAGATTTTTGTCATGTTTGGGATGAACATTTATCATAAAAGTTTAAAACTAGTAAGCACTTTCGGGTGTTGCAACTAGATAAAAGTAGACGGAGGCAGCATAAATTATCAATGTAATGCTATAGGATTACTTAGATGTTGCGTAGCAAATGCTTTTGGCTGTTTTGTACCTATATTCAGTGTAAAGTATCAGGATACAATATGATGTAGGTAGACTAGATTTACAGATAAATGCTCATCTTATGATTTTTCACCTGGTGTCTACTTGAGTTTCTATGTTATCATTTTAAGCTTTTTCTCGTTTCACTTGTTGGATAGTTTGCTATAAATGTAAGTTATTGTGCCACCTAATAAGCAAAATAGTGAGGTATCTATGAAGGGATTTGCTAATGAGTGCATAGATGTCAATAAGTATATGCACAACACCTGGTTGTGGACTTGTTAGAGATAGTGCGGTACTAGTTAGTGCAAGCTTGTCAATTGTTGGGTTTTTCATGTCTTGACTCCCTTGGCGAGCCTAACATTGTCGATTTGTCCTTTTCTCAATTCACGTCTTATACAATGTATACCTAAGTTTCTATGTATTCTTTTGGCTTTTTATCGTCACTTGTTGGATATATCTTTATTGAGATTCCTTCACAAATACCTCAACAATTTTGTAACAATAAAGGTATGAAAAACAATGCATGTGGACTTGTTAGAGATAGTGCACTACTAATCATCACTAGTGTAGGCTTATCAATTCTTAGTTCTATGTCTTGCGCCCCTTGGTGAACTTAACATTGTAGGGTTTTGTTCTTTTCATGCTTGACTTTCTTTCAAAATAGCATCGATATGTGATTTTCTTCTTATTTTTGATGGTTATTCATAGTTCATATGAAGCGAAGGCGTATTCAACATTAATAGACTTTTGTTCTTTAAATTGTGTAAAAACTTATGGAAAGAAAGATTGTTGGTAGAGTTTTCAACATGGTATACTTTTTTCTTCACCTATATTGGATCACGTGATAAATGCTTTCCATGAGAGTTAGAAGTGTTGTCGATCTATTGTTTTAATCATCTCTAGTTGAATGCAGGTGCAAGCTTTATGTGAAAAGGCGAAAGAAGTGTTGATCGAGGAAAACAATGTTCAGGTTCTCTTCAATGCTGTAATTTAAATGGAAGTGACGAACATTTTAAACAAGCCTATACATTTTAGTGCTTCAAAATCACGTTTGTGAAACACTTAATAGAATTGTTTATTATGAGTTGATAGGCACATTCATGAGTGATGATAAAGGCCTTGCACATTGTTTAGCACCAACACCAAGCAATATGGTACACCTTATGTCAACTCCAATTTTCGTAATCCATGCTATGCATGATGAAGTTGATGGACTAGGACTTTGTGGTTGGACTCCTTAGGGTTGAAGATTGTGCATATACTTGTTATGTTAGGTATCATCTACCAATGTTGCAGCCCACGTTCTGGAACGTGATCCGGGATTTCCCATTAGGGTTTCCTAGAACGACAATTTCTTTTTAAAATTCTTTTCTTGGGTGCTAAAATGGGTATTAAATGAAAGGTTTTGCTGAGAGCAGTTATGTTAGGACGCCAGTTGGGCTCTAACGTATTCTCGACACGACCAGTTACTAGGGGCCGAGGGCCATGCACTGGCGAGGGCTAGTAATTGGGATGGACACCATGGGACTCGTTGGGTTTAGTGCGTCACTGGCAGTGACCCGGTGTGACCGCCTGACAGGATGTCAGTGGGCGGAGTTATGACCGTATGGACCCTAGTCGTTAGCAGCGGAGATGCCTCTGTTAGACTAGCAGCTAGCTGGCAGTACGTTGGGTGACCGTGTGTGTCACAGGTCCATGACGGGCCATGGGGGTGGTGCCTCAAAGTCATGCACTGATGCGGGTAGTGGATTTCATGGACCATGGGGAGTGATCACCCCTTGCATGGCAGCCATATGTCCTTGGCCCATAATAGTAATCAGATAGACTAAAGAGGAGGGCACCTACGGTTGGGTGGACCATTCCTCACATCGGCCATCAGAGTGAGAGAGGTCTTGGAGATGGGAATGGACAATTGGTATTAGAGCCTCGTTCTAGAGAGAGTATCACCCATTTTAGGGAGAGAAAGTGGAGAAATCTTCAATTTTTGCTTGTCCTTGAAAGTGACTTGGTGGGGGGAAAGGGTGGAGACAGCTTCTTAACGTATAGAACCTCCAGCGCTGCTGATTTAGCCCAAGAGATCGATTGATTTGCTGTTTTTTGGATCAGAATTCTTCAAAACGTCCTACAGGTCCATTGCTGCCTAGGAAAGGGAAAAATCAGCACTTCAATTGGACATAACTTCTCCTACAAGTGTCGGGTTGTGCTGAAATTTTGGCAGGCTATTCTGGGTACTGAATCGCTGCCCAGGAAGGCTCTAGCCCAAGAAAAATCGTTCACAATCTCTGATTTTGTCAAAAAGTCAGATTTTGCACCGTTTTTGGGGTTGTTGCAATTGTCCGTTTGACCTGAGACTTGACATGGAGCATCCTTAGATGAGGGCAACCTACTCCAGCTGTACCTCTTGCCCATCTGAAAATAGAAAAAATATGCCATTCACCGCTGTTTATAGGCTGTTTTTTTAACCTTTTTTGGGGGAAAAAATGTTCTTTGGGGGTGACTTCTTCATCTATCAACCGTACTATGCTATATTGTGGAACTAGGGATTGCGAGAGAAAAGAGAGGGAGACTTTGTGTTTCTGAGCTATTTTATTCCATGTATACAATATGGCTGAGGACCGAGTTGATATCCCTACTAGTCCACCAGTTGCTCTCCAGTCTCCGCCAGTTAGTCCTGAACGTATCGTATTTACCCCTGATTGTAATCCCAATACGGTGATGACGAGTCCGCCTGCGAGAGTTTCTCCGTCCGTGCAGGTTCTCATGGGACAGTATGGAGTGGACCATGGCGGAGATGCGTGCTATGTTATCCTCCATTGTTGGAAATTACGTGTCCTCTTCACATTATCCTCCATCGCACCCGTTGCAATTCCCTTCTCACATGTCACCTTAGTTTCCCGTTCCACCCTCAGGGCGACCTGTATATGCTGATTTCCCCTGAATCAAATAATGTAGACATGATAACCTTTGCCTTAACCTTAGGAACTTTGCTTAAAGATTGACTCCCTTGGTCTTTTTGAACATCTTTCAAGCTACCACAAACGTTCTCACCAACATTCATAGAGAAATGTAATCCTCTTTGATTATCATAGCGTCACGATGAAAATCATAAGTATCAACATCAAATCTCTTCTCAACACCCACGTTAGAAACTTGGTACTTCATAAGTAGTTGGCTCCACTGGTGTCGATTCCTTGAATTGAATCCATTTCAGTACTCATGAGTTACCACCTGTGATGTGTAGGAAAGCAAGAGTCAAGTCACCAAGATCTAGTTATCAATCAATCTCCACAGAAAACAAGAGAGAAGAGGCTGGGCGCCCAACTCTAAGAAAGAGAGAGAGAAAACAACAAGAAGAGCAATGCTTAGCCAAACTGTGGAATACACAATGAGCATCTAAGTACTCTACCTGGATGTGGCCAAATGCCACCAAACCCTAAGGTTAAGCACTTACTAAATGTAGGGCACCCCCAAAATTCAAGATAGGGCCCCTAAACAAAATTAGACCCCTAAGGACCCACGAGTCAATACATGACCAAAATTGGGTCCAACTGAACTTAAGACAAACTTAAGATGGCCTAAATAACTAAATACCCATGGTTACACAAATCTCGACCTTTTGGATCAAAGTAACCTATGGATTAACTTTAGCATAATCATTTATTTCTAACACCCTCCTTAAATGACTATGCAAAAACTGAAATCTTCACTATGTAACAAAACCAACACGTGGTATCAAATTTAAAGCTTTGCATAAAGCTTCAAATCTCACTCTAGGCGACGCCTTAGTGAAGAGGTCCGCAATATTATCCTCCGTAGGACATTATTCAAGTAAAATGTCGCCATCATGAAGTCTCTCCCGAACAAAGTGATAATGGATCTCGATGTGCTTCGTCCTTGCATGAAAAACAGGATTCCGTGCAATGCACTTTGACTATCACTCAAGATAAGAGTGGCTGAGGGCTCGCCAAACTTCATGTCAAAGTAGTCTTCTCAGCCATAAACACTCGCTCTATATTCTGCCTCACTAGAAGAAGTAGCAACAATGGGCTGCTTTTTACTTGACCACGAAATTGCAGAATTTCCATAGAAAAAGCAATGTCCACCTGTAGAGCGTCTAGTGTCTTGATCTCCACCCCAATCCGAGTCACTAAAACCAACCAAACATGCATCATCACAAGCAGGAAAAACCAGTTCATGACTTCTTGTTCCTTGAGGATATCGAAAGATCCTCTTTAACGCTTTCCAATGTGATGTCATCGGGGCATGCATGAATTGACTCATGAGTGAGACATTATAAGAAATGTCCGATCTTGAATTACATAGGTAAATGAGACAGCCAATAGCTTGACAATATAAAGTAGTATCACCATCACCTTGACTATTTAATTTCAGGCCTGTCTCAATAGGTGTAGCAACCGGCTTGCAATCTTCCATCTTGAACCGCTTCAAAATCTGTCCAATGTAGCGTTCTTGAGAGATGAAAATTCTAGCCCCTTCTTGTACAAATTCAAGACCAAGATAAAAATGCAATAGGCCTAAATCTGAGGTTTCAAAAACCATACCAAGATCAAGTATTACGGCATCAATCTGTTGCTCATTACTTTCCGTAATAATAATATCATCAACATAAAGTCAAATAATGATGATATAATCTGAAGTATGCTTGACATAAAGAGTAGATTCGCTAGGACTATTAGCAAACCCTCAATCACAAAAGTAGGCATGTATCTTCTGATACCACATCCTCGGAGCTTGCTTTAGTCCATAAACTGCCTTCTTGAGAAGACAAACTTTATCTTCTTGGCCTTCAACAAAAAAACCAGCAGGTTGTTGAAGGTACACTTCCTCATTGAGATCACCATTGAGGAATGCTGTTTTTATGTCAAGTTGCCACAAACGCCAACCAAAATGGGCAGCCAAAGAGGTTACTACCCTCACGGTAGTCATCCGAGCAGTAGGAGAAAAAGTCTCCTCATAATCAATCCCCTTTTGTTGAGCATAGCCTTTGGCAACGAGCCTTGCCTTGTACCTTTCAATGGTACCATCTGCCTTATACTTGATTTTGTATACATTTAGAACCAATTGCCTTCTTCCCATGAGGAAGATCAACAAGAACCCAAATATGGTTCTTCATAAGTGAGTCATACTCATCTTGCATCGCATCCTCCCAACATTTTACTCCCTTGGCCTGCTCATAAAAATCAGGTTCTTCCGCAATATCTCCATGAGATGTAAGAGCAAAATCTGAAAAATCAGCATAGTCCACTGATTTTGTTGAGGCACATGTCTTTCCATCATAAAATGAACTTACTTTCTTGTCCTGCAAAGTCGACAACAGCCACCGTGGGACTGTTTTGGGCTGTCCAACAGCCATGTCTCTTCTTACAATTTGCTGTCCAAGATCCTCCGACACCGCACTTGGTTGTCCAAGATCTTCCAAAACTGGTCCTTGTTGTCCAACAGTTCCTGCAGGCTGATTTTGAGCAACAACGGGCGGTTCTTGATGAACATTAGGCTCTAAACTTGATGAGGTGTTGGGCAGGTCGAAACTGGTTGATTGCTGCCCCTTATCTCCAGCAATAGAAGATGGTACTAAATCTGGAAAACCTTCAACATTCACACTATGTGGGCTGCCCCCCTTCAAGATATAAGTTGGGGCCACATCTAATGAATTCTTTTCATCAAAATGCACATCACGACTAACAATAATCTTGTTAGTGCTCAAATTGAACAGCCTATAGCCTTTGCTTTCACTACTATAGCCAACAAAAATGCATTTAACTCCTTTATCCTCAAGCTTTGTACGAAGTTTATCTGGAACAAAAGCATAAGCCGTACAACCAAAAATGCGAAAGTGAGAGATTGTAGGCTTCTTTCCATACCAAACTTCATAAGGAGTTAATACTTTCAATGCTTTAGTAGGACAACGATTGCTTATGTATGCTGCCGTTATAACCGCTTCAGCCCAAAACTTGTGAGGCAGCCCCTTTGCTTTGAGCATGCAACGGGCCATCTCCATAAGTGTGCGATTCTTTCGCTCGGCAACACCATTTTGTTGAGGCGTATAGGGAGTTGTCATTTGATGTAGAATTCCTTTTTCTCGAAGAAATGCACCGAACGTATTCTTAATGTATTCCCCTCCTCGATCGGTGCGTAGGGTTTTCAAATAATGCCCAAACTGACTTTCCACCATTGCTAGAAAATCTTTGAAACGTTGAAAAACTTCCGATTTAGCCTTCATAGGATAGATCCATGTAAAACGGGACAAGTCATCAATAAAAGTCACAAAATAGATGCAGTTTCCAATGGATTCGGTCCTCATTGGACCACAAACATCACTATGAACCAAATCAAATTTATCAAGAACCCTCATAGTTCCATCAATTGGGAAAGGTTTCCTTTGAAACTTTCCAAGTATGCGCCCCTCGCATACATGCCCTTCCGGCTGCTCAGTAGTAGGAATGTCTTCTACCATATTAAATGTCTTCAGCTTCTTCAAACTTGCAAAGTTGAGATGTCCAAACCTTGCGTGCCACAATTCAGCCAACTCCAATGATTGTGATGTAGAAGCAACAAGACATATAGAGGGAATTCGTCGCTCATAGGTATCGATAATGAATAAGCCAACATGCATTGTTCCCGAAACAATAATCAAGAGAGATCTTTTAGGATCCTTGACAAGACACTTATTTTCTTTGAACTCAACAATTAGTCCTTGCTTCAACATAGTTGAAACCGAAAGAAGATTCTTCTTGATTCCCGGAACATAAAGCACATTCTTAATTTACTTTTCTTCACCATTAGGCAGAATGATGGCTACAATTCCAATTCCATGAACAGAATAAGATGCATTATTCGCACATTGTACCTTGCTTCCATTTTGCACTTTCACTAATTTAGTGAATGCTTATTTGCGAGAAGTCATATGTCGAGTAGCACCACTATCAATCACCAATTCAATGGGCTGAAAATCAGCAACTTGCAAAACAGAATCTGAATTCCTCATAGATGTAGTAGTACTAGTAGAAGCAATATTAGACACAAAAGCATAGTCTTGGTTGAAGAGATCACCACTAGCTTCAAGCTCTTGCTCCAAAGTAGCAAGTGAAGAACTAGTATCATTTCCTTTACTCTCCTCTTTCGCAAGCTTCTTCTTACAATCCTTGACGAAGTGCCCATACCTTTTGCAATAATGGCACTTCTCTTTCTTCTTTTGAGTGTTGACATTTTGACCTCCAACGGGCTTTTGCTCATCCTTGGAAGGAGGCTTCCCCTTTCCTTTTGACTTGCCTTTGCCCTTGCCTTTCGTGAAGAAAGCTTGATCTTGTTGAGTGTCACCCCCAAAGTTTTGCCTCGTTTGCTCCTCTTGAAGAAGCAGCCCAACAATTTCATCAAAGGAGAGTTGTTGTCCCCTAAGAGAGATACTCAAAGATGAAACAAATGGAAGATAAGATGAAGGTAATGAGTTGAGTGTAATGGAAACAAATTGAGCATCCTCAATTATCTCATCAATATTGAGAAGCTCCTCACGAAGATCCTTGATCTTCGTCAAGTGATTGGTCACTTGATCCCCTTCTTGCATCTTCAACAAAGAAAGTTGATTTCTGAGATACACCACTCTTGGTGGATTTTTGACTCTATACATAGTATAAAGTGTATTTAGATGTCTTACAAGACCTAATATGAGGTAAGATAGATCTTTTCACAGCAAGAGCAACCATAGAATGTGCTTGTGCATCCCTTCTATCCCACTTCTTTTGTTCTCCCGAAGATGGAGAAGATGATGTTGATGATGATGATCCACGAGGTGTAAGAGGTGCCAAAGGCGGAGGCCTTTCCTCATCACCATTGACCAAATCCCACAGCCCTTTCGCTATGAGAAGATTCTTCATCATGTAACTCCACAAGGAGTAGTTTGTGCCATTCAACCGATCTTCACTAAACAAAGAACCGATAGCTTCCGATTCTTTAGCCATTACCTCCAACGAAATTTCAGCTTGTAGTAGATAGGAAAGAGAGCCTTTCCACAACTAAATCTACTCAAAAAATTTGCAGGAAACAAAGAGCTGAAAGTAAGAGCACAAGATGTCTTTCAATCTGAACCAAAGTGCCCAAAAGATGATGGGTAGATGGCTGTCTTTTTGCACAAAAAAACCAACTTCTTGAAAAATTAGGTTAGCTTCGATTGAAGCCTATCCCGAAATCCAATTAAGAAGCCAAATAGTGTGATCAACACACACTCCAATAGGGCTGTTGAAAGCGCCCTACTGCTTGCTAAATCTGCAAATTTCCAGCCAGAAGTTGACCTAACCCTGAATAGGGTTTGCTGAATTTTGGGCGCCCTCCTACACAAATGCAAACCGCAAAAAACAAAAACAGCAAGATAAGGAGACACCACAACCAAAAATCAGTAGCAGATTTTTGGGCACCCTCCTCCAAACAAAACTTGCTGAAAACTGGTTGCATAAAAATCAGGTTTGAGATTCTGATTTTTGGGTGCCACAAATTGCTCCTCCAAGATCTCTGATGGGCGCCCTCCTTCAACCTGAAAAGAGACAAAAAAGCTGATCCAAACTCCACTTGTAAAGATCAGCAAGATGCTGAAATTGCACAACAAAAAGCAGAGAAGCTCCTCTTCTGGTAGGGCGCCAACATACAAGCTTGCTGTAGATCCGGTAGCTCTGATACCATGTAGGAAAGCAAGAGTCAAGTCACCAAGATCTAGTTATCAATCAATTTCCACAGAAAACAAGAGAGAAGAGGTTGGGCGCCCAACTCTAAGAGAGAGAGAGAGAGAAAACAGCAACAAGAGCAATGGAGAGCAATGCTTAGCCAAACTGTTTAAAAAATGGAATACACAATGAGCATCTAAGTACTCTACCTGGATGTGGCCAAATGCCACCAAACCCTAAGGTTGACCACCCCCAAAAGTCAAGATAGGGCCCCTAAACAAAATTAGACCCCTAAGGACCCACGAGTCAGTACATGACCAAAATTGGGTCCAACTGAACTTAAGACAAACTTAATGGCCTAAATAACTAAATACCCTTGGTTACACAAATCTCGACCTTTTGGGTCAAAGTAACCTATGGATAGCATAGTCATTTATTTCTTACATGATGGACTTGACGGACTTATGTTTAACTACTCCCCCTTGATGCACACTTCATGTTTGCATTCCAACAATTCTTCAACAATGATACAAATAGAATGTCATCCATGAGTCCAATCAAATATGCAAGTAATAGAGCATCCCCAATAGAAAGATAAAAATGTTCTGATGGTTGGCAACCTCAGAAAAGACCGTAGTACTTTCCAAATTTTGCATAGGATAGTTGAGTCCCAGGCCAAGATAGCCAAGGCTCCTCTAGAACCATATAAGGCCGCACTACATAGAGTGGTATGCAAACAAAAAGTGTAATGGCTTATGGCCAGCTTGCCACATATATGAGCAGCAATGGACAACGATCAATTGCTAGTGCTTGGTTGCAGATGATGCTAGAGGCAACTGGGATACCACAAGGAGGACCATGCACAATGATGATGGATTCTCAAAGTGCCATTTATCTGTCCCAGTACTAGGTCATGGAAATGGATGAATCGTAGATTATCCATGATCAACATATACAATACTTCTTCACACAAAGTAACTGATACTCTCTCTCAAATACTTTCTCACACAAAGTACTTGACACTATCTTTTCCATGGAATCTCTTACATCTATCCGACACAGAGAGTCACTTGCCCAAAACAACGTTCCAATTTAAAAAGCATCTCGTCATGACATCTATTTGTCCTGACGCTTTGTCATATGCAAACTTCCCAATTGGTGTACGTCCATCTTCCTTGAAGAAACCTGCATCACTTAAGAAGAGTTCATACTGATTTTCTAAGGAGGTTCAATAACCTGTCAATTCATAGAAATGAACCCAACCTGTAGTGTTGATTTTCAACGGCTAATCAACAATCTTAGCTTCCAAATCTTATAACAGAATCTACCACATGATAGAACATGAACTTGGATTGAAGAAACAACTTTTCTCCAACTCAGTAGAATTGATCACACTTTATACCACACATGAACAATCAACTATGACTTGGATGGTATCCAGGAATTACTTGACAACCACAACAAACAATCACTTCGATTAATCATAAATCTCAAGTGATAGTAGTTCAGTGAAAAAAGTTTCTGCAACATAACGAAGATACTATGACTTGAATAGAAACCAAATTGATACAACGTAGAATGATGACCACAACTTGTCACACCTGTCACTTGTAACAACAAAATTATCATTTGCCACCATGATAAGAAACTGTGAATCAATGAAGCATCCTCTTGAATATCGATCTACTTATATAGACCCATGGTCTATACTTCTCATGCAACGCTTGCAACCTCGACAAAACCTTGTCCAATCTTAGAGCCTCTGAAGTTGACCTTTGTTCAGTATGTTGGTTGGTAGGCGCTTTTGCAGCTTTAGCGACACCATGATCACTGATTTTCTTCCCCTACCATCTCCCTCGCCGTATTCTTGTTTCATGTAGTTTTCCTTTTCTTGTGAGTTAACCCTTCCACTTTGCCTTGCAGCTGTATGAACCAACTTACGTGTAGCTTCAATGATCCCTCAATGTTCTCCTGCAATGTTCTTGATCAATATCAACCTGTCTTCAACATGCAGAGATAACTCTCCAACACTAGCAATTCTTAGCTAAGGTTTCTTGATTCTTCACGATCTTGGCACTCTTGTTGTTTTCCAGCATCAAATCTGTCCTCTTTCTAGCGAACAGTTGCAGATCTGCGCACAACTTTGGTAGCCAGTGATTGGCCAGTAGACAGCAGCGATCCAGCCAGTTTCAGCAGCCTGTAATCCAACTTCAGCGATAAATCTGCAGTTCTGGGCGATTCAACTGGCAGTAGTCAGATTCTAGCGATCTGATCAGTTCTGATTTCAACAAACAGATCTGGTTAGGCAGCGATGCAGCGATCCAATGTGCAACCAACCAGCGATCTGTCTCCAACACGTGATCTGCAATCTCCAACAGATCTGTCCAGCCCTGCGATCCAAAAACAGGTCAACGAACTAGCAGGCAACCACCGATCAATTACAGCCAGCGATCAGGTCCTGTTCTGGTCCAGTGAACAGGTCAACAACAACTAACCTGTGGCTTCCCTCCGATCATCCAATCTTCTCCTAGAAGATTCTTGTTGTGATAAGAACAACGTTGTCTCCACGCTTTGCTGTCCTACAAAAACTTGAAATCTGAGGCAGATTTCATAATCTCCTCTTGCAGCTCAGCTCCTCTCCTTGTAGCACTAGATCTTCTCACAAAGTTGCCACCGTTGTAGATGAAGATCAACCTTGAGAGCTGGTAGGGACAGCACACCTTGAAGATGGTTGAATCAACCTGCATGTGATGATTGACTCCGTTCGTTGATTGCCTCCTTGTTCTCTCGAATCTTAAACCATGCTCTGATACCATGTTAGAAAACCGACATGATCATACAAGTAACTCAAGACAAGATTCCTATTGTTGTTAGACAATAGTATACATATGAGAGAGAACACAAACAACAACTATGTCCCATTGCAAATGAGCTAGGGCGCACTACATACTTAGACTTTGGTCTATGTCGAAAAGCAAAAGCAAAAACAATCTAAAAGCAATTGCCTAATTAATGTCTCTATATATGGTAAAAGCACCAACACCTATCTATAGCAAAACTTGTGCTTCAAATCAAGTACTAGAATCTGAACTTGTCTAACTATAGTCTAACTAGACTTTTACTAAATATAGGTAAGGGCCCCTAGAATTATCATGCAGGCATGACGGAGGCAATAACCCAAGCTATTAGGAGATGCCAAGCCTGACAATGAGCAACAATGCAAGGAACAAATAATTTTATGTCCAGACTGTATGAAAGGAAACATATGATTTTTTTACTACTCATGTCGCACATGGAGTCAAATTGAATATAAAAAATATGGAGTAATTGATAAAAAGCAATTGGTGAGCTATTCTTTGAAGTCCATTCCTAGATTTGGGAAACTATGCAATAAGGGTATGATGTCTATCAGGCACCTTTCATAATTGAGAATTACATCAATGACATCAGAAGTTAAGACATGAAATTTTATGAACTTGTTGTATTTCTCCAATAAACCTCAGTATTTATTCCTAGATACATTTGAAGTCAATTTAAGAACATGGCATTTTTGCATCATAACTTCATTGAGCAATCCAGGCTACTCATTGAGCGCATATCTATTAAAATATGTAAGCAATGCAAAGATATTGGACACAATTTTCTAGGGGTTTTATGCTATTGTCATTACTTTGGAGTAGCCATGGTGTTACATTTCGTACCCATAAATAGTAATGTACAGCAGCGGCAAGGACTCCAATGCTGCAACTCTAACTTGCAATCTGGGATTGTTATGTAATATGGACACACCATTCCATACTTTTCTAAACGAATGACCCACAACTACTTTTGGGACTCCTTATTTTCTATCGGGGACTCTTTTCTATGTTGTAAATACAGTTGTTTACAGGTCGCACTTCTGGAGGAGCCCAATTTCACCATCTAGAAACTTTTAGGATGCTCTTAAATTGGTATGAAGCCAGACCTTCATTTCTTGAACTATTGAGTTTGGTGTCTTTCAGCTCTTTGTAGGGAAGTTCTATTTCTGGAAATCTCAGTGGAGATCTGCCTGAGCTGTTGGCAGCGATTATCTTTGATTAAGTTTTCTTTGTTGGAGAATACTTTGTGGATGCCATTTGCAAATTTTGTTTTTCATTTGACTATGATTGACTTCATAAATGGTACTAAAGCACTTTCATGTCATTGTCTTGTTGCTGATATCTTTCTCCTTCATCCCCACCATCGCTGCCCATGCCCTGACCACCATCGTTGCTCTCTGATCCTCCTATATTTAGCTGTTTTTTTTGCATATGTGATTGGACCTTGTTCTTTCCTATCGTTTCTTGATTATTACGATCCATTTTGTATCCATTTTTGACCTTTTAAAAGTGAGATTTTGAAAAGTCAAACCTTGGTCAAATTGGAATATTTTGTTTTCTGTTCTAAACAATTCTGTTTTTGGATCTTTACATACTTTGTTTTTCAAGAAGTTCATTGCACTTCACGATTTGCCAAACGGATATCTCATTCTCAAGATATTACACTTTGAAGTCGTGCCCTTCTTCACCACCTTCAGCCCATTTGCGAATTTTCTTTGTGGCTGTCCAACACCCTACTGCCCCACATTGAGCGGCCATTTTTCCAACTTTTGCACATCTAGTTAGTGGCTGTCCAACGCCTTACTTCACTCACTTTTCAGCAGCCCCTTCACCACCTATTGTTTCTTGGCTTTCTACAACCATTGAATCATTCGTCACCTTTCCTGTTCATTTTCCTTAACGCTTTACATTTTCCTATTTTGATTCCATTTTCTTTATTCGTTTTCTGTTTTGTTAAAGAATCAATAAACAACAAAATGATGACACATTTCTCTTTTCCTAAGTATTTCGGTTTTTCCTCTACATCTTGTGGCATTGTTGAATTCACTGACTGGGTGACTAATTTTGAGGATTATTTTTTCACTTATTCATGTTCAGATGTTATGAAAATCATGATGGCTTCTTTGTGGTTAGATGGCCATGCAAAAGTTTGGTTTTCCATCTATCGTCGCACTCATCCTACTCTGATATGGGGCACATTTTTAGAAGATCTTTTCATCCTTTTTCGCGAAAGAAGTTCAAAATAATCATATGGATGAGGGTGCTAGGCTGAGACAAGACTATTGATCTAGGTTTCATGTCAAACAGAGGAGTACATCCAAAGATCTCGCAAAGTTTTCCAAAGGGGTATTCCTTTTTACTTTTCATTTTGCTTAGTTGTTCTTTTTGCATATGTGATTGGATCTTGTTCTTTCCTATCATTCTTTGATTATTAAGATCCATTTTGTATCCATTTTTGACCTTTTAGAAGTGAAGGTTTTGAAAGGTCAAATTGGAATATTCTGTTTTCAGTTCTAAAAGATTCTGTTTTTGGATCTTTACATACTTTGTTTTTCAAGAAGTTCATTGCACTTTACGATTTGCCAAACGAATGTCTCATTCTCAAGATATTACACTTTGATGTCGTGCCCTACTTCACCACCTTCAGCCCATTTGCGAATTTCCTTTGTGGCTGTCCCCACATTGCAAATTTTCTTCCCTTACTTCACTCAGTTTTCAGCAACCTCTTCAGCACCTTTTGTTTGTTGGCTTTCTACTACCATTGGATCATTCGTCACATTTCCTATTCATTTTCCTTAACACTTTACATTTTCCCGTTTTGATTCCATTTTCTTTAGCTAAAAAATAAATAAATGACAAAATGATGACACATTTCTCCTTTCCTAAGTATTTCGGTTTTTCCTCTACACCTTGTGGCATTGTCGAATTCACCGACTGGGTGACTAATTTTTCACTTATTCATGTTCAGATGTTATATGTGATGGCTTCTTTGTGGTTAGATGGCCATGCAAAAGTTTGGTTTTCCATCTATCGTCGCACTCATCCTACTCTGATATGGGGCATATTTTTAGAAGATCTTCTATTTGCTACCACTCTTCTGCATTACCTTCTGCATGTGAGGATGAGTCTTCACATAGTCCTGAAATAGTGACAGAGTCACATATTCCTATTGTCGAGACATGTAGTCCTATTGTCGCGTCACATAGTCCTATTGTTGAGTCACATAGTTCTATTGAGATTGAGTCACAGAGATTGATACCTGTTGAGTCTTCTTGTATAGTGATCGACTCTCAGATGGAGAGGGATACACATAGCGAGTTAGAGTCACCTCTCCAGGTTGATGGTGACTACCTTTGTGTTGCTCTAGCTTTACAAGTTGATGTTGCTCCAGATCTACAAGGTGCTGTTGAGTGCCTTGTGCCTATATGCCTTGAATCACAGATACCGTGTTCAATGGTCATTCCTGGTTTCATTGATACTGATGCCGCATACCTTGATGGTGTTGCTACTATTGCTCCTATGCATACTTCAGATATCCCTCCTGGTTCTGTGGTTGGTGCAGTATCTTTTACATTGGTCTCTATATCTCCTTCTCTTGATTTTGTTATGGCCGATGTTCTTGCTGATTTCTTTGGCGTTCTTCACGGTTCTATGGTTGATGGTTCCCTCGCTATTGGTGATCAGGTTGTATCCTCTTTAGCTTTACTCCATGGATCTTTGCTTGAGTTTTGTGATCTGCCTCATGATATTTCTACAGTTCATATGCTGGGATCTTTCTCGATGAGTATACAAGTAACCTTCAATCTCCTTGTATTTCTACATATAGGCTTGCTGCAGTTGATGCCGATGGTATACCACTTTGGGGCTTATATGCACTAGAGGCTTTTCATGCTACTGATTCATTTTTACCTCTTGATATTTGGCATTCTTGGTTATTACGTATGGCTTGAATTTCATTTGGAATTGTTGATTGGTGCTGGATTTTCCATATTACTAATCATCCATGGTGCAGATATCTTGGTTTCCATGATTATGCTTGTTAGAGTCCAGTTACGACTCTATCATGACCTTGGCACGGCCGGTCACCAGAGGGCATGAGGCCAAGTATTGGCAAGGGCCAGTGACCGAAGAGGACATTGGTCCCAAGTTGGGACCGGTGCATCACGAGCAGTGACTCGGTGTGGCCGCCTGACAAGTTGTCAGAGATGCGGTGTGTCTTGACCGTCGGGACCCTAGCCGTCAGTGACGAGATGCTAGCCGGCAAGTAGTCGGGGTGACCAAGAGGGTCACAGGTTTTTGGCGGGGCACGGGGGTGGTACCCTATGAGTCACTTAGTATTCACAGGTCACAGGGGCTAGGCATGCCAAGTGGATTGATCACCCACAGGTGGATGCCATGTGCCAGTTGATGGGAATAGCAGGTAGGAGGACTCAAGGAGGGGGTGCCTATGGTTGGGAGGTTCATTCTACACACCGGCTTCTAGGATTCACGAGCTTGGAGAGACTGGCTTGTGACAATTGGTATCAGAGCCCCGTTCTAGAGAGAGAAAACCTCGTTCTAGAGAGAGAAAACGTCGTTCTAGAGAGAGAAAGTGTAGAAATTGGCATATTTTGCTTGTTTTTGAAGGATTTTGGAGGGAGAAAACGTGGGAGACAGATTAGAGAAGAAAGGTGGGCCTCCAGCGCTGCTGTTCCAGCATACAGGGAGCCCACAAACACCCGTTTGAGGGAGGAAAAACTTGGTAAAAGAAATCAGATGCTCCAGCGCATTTTTTCAGAACGATTTTCACTCATAACTTTCCGGAGCCCTCTCAGATCCTGATCAGATTTTGGGAGCATGTTTCTAGTATCCAAACAACCCGCTTTTTTCCTGTTTTTTTCGACTTTCAAGCCGATTTGGTGCCCAAAATAAGTTCTTTGTAGGAAATCAAAGTGCCAAGATCCTTCTAACATTCAATCTCCATATTTAAGAAGAAGAAAAAGAGGAAGAGAAGAAGAGGGAGAGGGTTAGGCGCCCTCAAGGAGAGAGAAAGTAGTAGCAATGCTTGAAAGAGAATGAATTACAAATGAACAAAGAGTACATATTAATAGGCCTTCCAAGGGCCTAGACTCTTCCAAACTCTAAGTTCTAGAACCTTCCAAGACCCACTACTAATTATAGGGCACCCCCAAAAGTCAAGATAGGGTCCCTTAACATAATTAGACTTTACTTGGACTCACGAATTACTACTGGACTAAAATTGGGTCCAACTCAACTAAAACTGACTTAACATGGTCTAAATAATAAACCTAACCCATGGTTACACAAGTCTCGACCTTTTGGGTCAAAGTAACCTTTATTTATTACTTCTAACACCCTCCTTAAATGATAATGTAAAAAACATAACATGACATGAAGTATGAAAAATTGCAACAAAATTGCAAAGTTTTGCATGCTGCCCAAAACTCCATGTAGCCGAAAAAGAAAAGATGTAGCTTGCTGTCCCAGAACTTGTACTTGTAGAAAGACAATGATCAAACTTTGCATGACTTTGCCCTTCTACCTTCAAAGAGGATGAACTAGAGAGGAGAAAGCATGATGATGAATCCTTTATTCGGTATATCTTTAAAAGTGTTTCCCAAGCACTTTTAGAGGTCTTGCAAAATCTCAAATGATATAAGATAGATCTTGTTACCAATAAAATCTTGATCATCACGTCGATGCAAAATCTCAGCTTGCAACTCCATAGAATAGTTGGTGCCATCCAACATATCTTCACCTGAACAAGTACGAATTGCTCCCAAATCTCTTGCCATAAGAACCAGCCAAGAAGATAAACTTTTTTAAATGTGCCCTAAAAGACACAAAAACCAGCAAGTATCAAATCTGACAAATCAGCATCGGAATGTGTCGAAACCACACATTAGATGGATGTAGGAACTCACCCTCCTACAAGCCTTGTGTGCTGAAAATTTCAGCCTGAAATTGCATTACAAACTCAAAAACCAGCAAGCAAAGAATCAGGCTAGCCTCCAACAAAGCTTTTTTTGGAACCCTTCTTTCTTGCCAAAAAGTGTGAACAATACACACACGGATAGGGCTGTTGCAACACCCTACAAATGGTAATATGCTGTCCAATTTTCAGCCTCGGAATGTGATCGGATCATCACAAAAAAATTAGCGCCTTCTTCCACACCTGGAAACAAGCAAAAAGAAGCGGATCTTCACTTGTAAAATCAGCGAGGGTGCTGATTTTTCAGCCAAATCAGAAGAATAGAAATTGCTTGTAGATGGGCGCCCTCCTGCAATGGAGCAAATCTGAAAAATAGGGCAGCAGCGGACCAACAGAAGTAGGATAAACTTACACGGATGTGGGCGACCTAAAAGACGCCTTCCTGCAACCTGAAAAATCAGCAAACAACAACCTGATTTTTTGTCGCCCAAAATCCTGTTATCTTCTTTGATGTGTGGCGCCCTCCTGCAAAACGGAAAAGAGTCAAAAAACGGATCTTCACTCCAAAAAATCAGCAAAGGTGCTGAATTTTTGTGATCCCTAAGTGAAGACGATCTCTTTTGGTAGGGCGCCCTAAATCAAACATAGAAGATCCATGGCTTTGATACCATGTAGGAAATCAAAGTGCCAAGATCCTTCTAACATTCAATCTCCATATACAAGAAGAAGAAAAAGAGGAAGAAGAAGAAGAGGGAGAGGTTAGGCGCCCTCAAGGAGAGAGAAAGTAGCAGCAATGCTTGAAAGGGAATGAATTACAAATGAACAAAGAGTACATATAAATAGGCTTTCCAAGGGCCTAGACTCCTCCAAACTCTAAGTTCTAGAACCTTCCAAGATCCACTACTAATTATAGGGCACCCCCAAAAGTCAAGATAGGGTCCCTTAACATAATTAGACTTTATTTGGACCCACAAATTACTACTGGACCAAAATTGGGTCCAACTCAACTAAAACTGACTTAACATGGTCTAAATAATAAACCTAACCCATGGTTACACAAGTCTCGACCTTTTGGGTCAAAGTAACCTATGAGAAACTATCATTATCGTTTATTACTTCTAACATTCTTTACCGACTTTTGTACCAGTGTAGGACGCAAGGGAAGTACTACATGTCCTTGGCTTTGTTACTTTCCAGTTGCCTTTTGTCTCTTTCAGTTCTAAATTGTCAATAGGCTGAACATTTCCTTTTCCTGACTGTGTTTCAATAAGTGCAATTTTTAGCTTGATTCCGTGTTGTCTCTGTTTTGTTTTATAATGGAAGATGATAGAGTTGATATTCCGCTCAGTCCACCCGTTGCTCTTCCATCACCACCACCCAGCCCTGTGCTTAGTCCTGCCCATAATCCGCCTACAATGCCTACCCGTTCGCCTGCTGGTACTTCCCCTTCTGTGCAAGCTCGCATGGATAGTGTGGAAAAGACCGTCGCAGAGATGCGAGCGATGATGATAGCTGGTGGTTATGCGTCTTCCTCGCAAGATGCTCCACCTTATTCGTCTTCTGCTGTTCGTCCTATGTTACCTCCACTCTATCCAGAAGACAAAGATATTAAACCTACCCGGTTTTCGCTGGAAACACTCCCCAACGCAATACTGATATCGTAGATCAGTGGTTGCATAAGTGGGAAGAGTATTTTGATTTGAAACGGTCCCCAACTGATGAGGGTTGGTGGGTCCGCAAAGCTGCTTACCATTTCACTGATTTTGCTGACAGGTGGTGGCGTAAGTAGTTGAAGTCTAATCAGGCTCCATCCACCTGGCTTGAGTTTAAGCGAGCTTTCAGAGCTCAGTTTATTCCTCCACATGAGCATATGCGTGCGACGGATGCTTGGCTTTTGCATCGTCAGAGATAGTACATGGTGCAGGAATATGTTGATAGGTATCGTGAGATACTTATCAAGATTCCGGAAGAGATTCCCGAGTGGCTGGTAGTCCACAAGTTCATATTTGGCCTTCGTGAAGAGTTGAGGCCTTCAGTGCTTAATGAAGGGTGCAAGACCTTAGAAGAGGCAGTTGCTACAGCTCTCAACTTTGAAGGTAATGTGCGCACCAAGACTGAATCTGGAGCGCCAAGCTGGCCTCAGAAGAAGGGTTCGCGAAAGTCTGGTCAAACTGGTCAGAAAGGCTTTTCGCAGAAGGATCCTATCCAGATGCAGTAGACTTTGAAGCGCAAGGCGGGATCTCCTATGGCTTGTCATGCTTACGACAAGTCTCCCCTCAGTCCTGAGCAAAAGGAAAATGCCAAGAAAGACGGATTATGCTTTTTCTGTCTTGGCAAGCATCTTTCCAAAGATTGTCCTCGACGTACGGGCAAGAAGCTCCATACTATGCAACGTCAAGATGAGGGCAAGGATGAGGAAATTTTGGATGACTTGTTGGTAAGTGATGATGAGGACACTCGACGTGTCATGACTATTTCGGTGCGAAAGCTTGTTCCAGAGGCACCAGTTAGTTACTTATCCACCAAGGCGCGGGAAGCTTATCAGTTTCCAGATAGTGAACTGATACGCATGAGGGGAAAACTGGAAGGTCATGACGTGCTTGTCTTGTTTGACACTGGTTCTTCACATAATATCATCAATTCTCGTGTGGTGAGGAAATTTCACTTGGCTATTGTTCCATCTGATTACCGATATACTGTTGAGATGCCAGATGGTAAGGGCATAGAGGTTTGGGATGAAAGAATCTCTCGGGCGTCTTTGTCTATTCAGACGTTTACCGAGAAGTTAGATTTTGAAATCACTAAACTAGCTAAGTTTGATATTGTACTTGGTAAGCGGTGGCATGCAAGTAAGCAGCCCGCTATAGATTTTAAGTCACATGTGTATAAGTTCGGGCATGAGGGTATGTCTCATGTCTTAAAGGGGGAGAGACCATCTGTCGAGGGTCCTCTTGTTACCTATGTGCAAATAAAGAGAATGGAGATTCAGTATTTGTGGTTGTGTTATGTGAATGTTGATTCCAGTTTTGATTCTTATGTTGGTAATAATCAGATAAGCACATTCACTAATAAACCACAAGAAGCTTCATTTACTTTTGCATCCCCTAGTGCACATGTATTTGCATTACAGCCTAGATGTGACCCAACAAGTGAGTTGGAGAAGTCCATCTGCACGCAGTTTAAACACGTGCTAATTAGTAATATGCCAGAGGGATTGCCGCCTAGTCGGAACGTTGATCATCATATTGAGCTCGTTCCAGGGGCAAGTCCGGTATGTAGGCCTCCTTATAGGATGAGCCTAAAAGAGGAAGAGGAAGTCAGAAAGATGTTGGAGGAGTATCTCAAGCTGGGGTACATCCGTTCAAGTTATTCACCTTTCGCCTTTCCTATTTTACTTGTTAAGAAAAAGGATGGTAGTTTCCGGATGTGTGTAGATTACAGGGGATTGAATAAGATCACTGTAAAGCACAGGTATCCGATGCCCAGGATTGATGATCTACTGGATGCGTTGCAAGGTGCAACCATTTTCAGTAAGATAGATCTCAAAAGTGGATACCATCAAATACGGATTCGAGATGAAGATGTCCAAAAGACGGCCTTCCGAACCCGTTTCGGTCATTATGAATTTTTGCCATTTGGGTTAACCAATGCCCCAGCCACGGTCATGATGCTCATGAACGATGTCTTGCAAGACTATATGGGCAAGTTTGTCGTCAATTTTATTGACGATATATTGGTTTTAAGTAAAGCGGTTGAGGAGCATGAGATTCATCTCAAGACCGTTTTGGGCAAGTTACAAGCTTCTGTCTTGTATGCCAATGCTTAGAAGACAGAGTTGTGTAAGACTCGTGTCGAGTATTTGGGTCACGTAGGGGAAGCTGAGGGTATTTCGGTTGACCCAACCAAGGTGGCTGTGGTTAAGAAGTGGCCGAGGCCTGCCGATATACGCCAATTACAGTCTTTCTTAGGCTTTTGTAAGTTCTACCGGCGGTTTGTTAGGAATTATTCCTGGATAGCTGCTCCTTTAACGGACCAGTTAAGTAAAAACAACACCGTGGTTCGATGGGATGCTGAAACTCAGCAACGTTTTGAGAACTTGAAGGAGTCTGTGGCCACAGCTCCAGCCTACACATGAGCAAGAGTTGTATGTGATTATACATGCGCTCAAGGTGTGGAGACATTATTTATATGGCGCTGAGTTTTATGTGTACATAGATCATCATACTTTAAGGTATTTTTGCACTCAGCCAAATTTGAAGGGCCGCCAAGTTCGGTGGGCCGAGCTGATGCAGGAATTTCATTTGGAATTTCGCTTCCGAAGAGGGAAGGAAAATGTGGTCGCTGATGCACTATCTCGTATACTGCATCAGATGAGCTTTACTGTGGTTGACAGTGGTCTCATGGAGGAGATTAAGAAGGCTCAAGAAAAGGACCCGCATTGTCAGCGTGTGTGGCCTAATGCGTGCAAGGTAGTTGACCAAACGGAAGAGTCAGTCAAGGCTGTCGCCTCCGTAGAGGCACACACAGTACATATTTAACATACACCGTGAAGGATGGTATGTTATTGAGAAATGGAAGAGTTTTCGTGCCAGACGTGAAGGATCTTCGTCATAAGATACTTTATGAATGCCATGATAGTCCCTGCGCAGGGCACCCTGGTATTGATAAGACCAGTGAGCTTTTGAGAAGGCATTATTTCTGGCCACGATTGCAGCGGGATGTAAGAGAGTACGTCTAGCGTTGCACGGCTTGTCAGGTGAACAAGGCCGAGAGAGTAAGTCCTCCGGGCTTGCTACATCCACTTGAGATACCTACAGGAAGGTGGGAAAGCATCTTTATGGATTTTATTGTTGGGCTACCCAAGACCTAGAATGGATTCAATTCCGTTATGGTAGTGGTAGACAGGTTTTCCAAGATGGCTCATTTCATCGCAACGACCAAGAAGGTCACAACTCCGCAAGTGGCTGAGTTGTTTATTCAGAATATTGTCAGGTTACATGGTCTTCAGAAGTCCATAGTTTCTAACAGGGATCCCAAGTTTATGGAAAATTTCTGGATTGAGGTGTTCGCCAAGCTGGGAACACAGTTGCGGATGAGTAGCTCTGAGCATCCTCAGACAGATGGTCAGACAGAGCGAATGAATCAGATCTTGGAAGATATGCTTAGAGCATATGTGAGTAGTACGCAAACAGACTGGGTAAAGCATTTATTGCTATTGGAGTTCGCGTACAATGATAACAGACATGCGTCCACTGGATTGAGTCCATTTGAGCTCAATTATGGTCTCAGGCCATTGAGTCCTGCAATCATAGGGATTCCGCATAGGGTACCTAGTGCTGTAGAGTTTTTGGCTCAAATGCAGCAGAAGCTAATTGGCACGAGATAACTTGTCCATAGCTGTAGCTAGGGAAGAGAGTTATGCTCGTGAGAACCGTACCTATCGGGAATTTGAGAATGGGGATTGGGTGTATTTACTAGTCTCTTCGAAGTCGAAGGTGCTACGCACAGGAAAGTGCGCCAAGTTATCTCCTAGGTATTGTGGACCATTTTTGATTATTAAGAAGGTGAGCCAAGTAGCTTATAAGCTATAGCTACCTGTAGGATGCAAGGTGCATCCAGTATTCCATGTTAGCAGACTGAAGAGATGTTTGCACGATGGCAATAGCCTGGTGGAAGGTCTAGTGTCTCTTGAGGAGAGAGACACCACAGGTTATGGGCCAGACAGAATCCTAGCTCGAAGGGAGCGACGATTGCAGAATCGTCTCCTTCAAGAGTATCTAGTAACTTGGAAAGGGCATCCGTTGTCAGATGCTACTGGAGACGCGACAGGCGTTGCAGAAGTCTTACCCAGAAACTGTCATCGAGGACCGATGACTTGCCAGAGGGAAGGATTGTTAGAGTCCAGTTACGACTCTATCATGACCTTGGCACGGCCGGTCACCAGAGGGCCTGAGGCCAAGTATATTGGCAAGGGACAGTGACCGAAGAGGACATCTGTCCCAAGTTGGGACCGGTGTGTCACGAGTAGTGACCCGGTGTGGCTGCCTGACAAGTTGTCAGAGATGCGGTGTGTCTTGACCGTCGGGACCCTAGCCGTCAGTGATGAGATGCTAGCCGACAAGTAGTCGGGGTGACCAAGAGGGTCACAGGTCTTTGGCGGGGCGGCACGGGGTGGTACCCTATGAGTCACTTAGTATTCACAGGTCACAGGGGCTAGGCATGCCAAGTGGATTGATCACCCACAGGTGGATGCCATGTGCCAGTTGACGGGAATAGCAGGTAGGAGGACTCAAGGAGGGGGTGCCTATGGTTGGGAGGTTCATTCTACACACCGGCTTCTAGGATTCACGAGCTTGGAGAGACTGGCTTGTAACAATGCCTGTGACCTACTATTTGTCAAGATGATCTTTAGGTTCCTTGGCATTTCGGGTTGCTCCATATCACTTGGTCTCCGATGCTATTACTGAGTTGCCACTTTTTTCTGGGGTTCCTAGACCATCTGAGTAGCTTGAGAAAGTTTCTTCTCCTTTCTTGGTTATTTTTTGGGGATGTTGCCGCCGTGTACTTCAGTGTTGCTCACATATGCTTTGATACTCATTACAGCCAACTACAACTAGATATTGCTTTGACACTTGCTACTGATGATCCGGATCTTGTTCCTTGTTCTGCTTTTCGTATATTAGTTGATCTTGCTATTCCTCGTTCCAGTGCATTTCCTCTTTCAGTTATTCCAGTGGCTTCAGTTGCTGCTCTTCTTGATGCTAGTTCCATGGTTGCGGTCTCCCTGTGTTACAAACTTATACTGCATACCTCCAGGTGCCGGTTAACCACAAGAGACCGAACGACACATGATCCACCTAGCCTTAGGACCCAATCCAGGTCCACCCTCCGTGCCCTGGCCTGTGATCGGTAACAAGCAAGATCCAACCTCCGTCCCGGACAATGTCCCATACCACTGCCAAGGCTCTCAGCTATCACTCGCCTCATGCTAGCTCACATCATGGTTATGCACACCGCCCTTCATCCAACTTCTCCTAGGTATATAGAGTGGATGGCAATTGAGACTTCCTGATATCGCCAAGGTGGGAGTCTCCAAGTGATGCACACATCCAAAGAACACGACACGTGGCAACCATGCAAGTTCACGAGTCACTAGTCAATTCAACAGGCCCAGTCGTCGCTTAGTTTCAAGTTAGGTTTGGGACCCAAGGGAGTTGGGTCCCTAACACCCTGCCCTTGGTATGTGGTTGCACTTTTCTTCTATTCCTCACTTGTGTGCCTAGTGGTGCTTCGGGATTGCACTTGTGGCTAGTTCCGATGGCTCATCCGATTCTCGATCCATTTTCGCTGCATCCTATGATGGCTTGGTATGTCCAAATAAGGTCCTTCTAGATGAGTATTTGGGCTACAGTTTCTCCATTGGGGCCTCTACTAATTCTAGATTTGCTGCTACAGCTTTCATGCATCATGTCTTTTTAGATGATGCATTGCTTTCCTGGACCTTATGGATTGGCATGATGATCTTATCACAATACGCGCCTTCATTCAAGGTACCATGTGCCATTGCTACTTCTCATTCATGGGCCTTAGGGATACCTTGGCCTTTTGACTATGTTGGTGCATATTTCTCCATTCTAGCTATCCTTTGTCAAGACGATGTCTTTATGCTTCATGTTAGGCCTGTTACTTACCATTTACAGTTACCTCCTACTACTCATGCTTGTGACATTTTTCATGTTAGACTTTAGTCTACTCCGTTTGTCTCTTTTCTGGTGAACCTTGTGATCCTTTCTTTCCTACTGATCTTGAACTTTTTCCATTTTTACCTACTGCTATTTTACAGCTTCAAGTCGTTTTAAACGACAATACAACGGTACTAAAGTAGCTCTGGTAGTTAAGATATGTTTTAGCCCACATTGAGGGCAATCTTTTAAATGGAGGGAGTGTTATGGACATACATTATAGTCCATCCTTCTCTATTTTTGACAGTATTTTTGGACACGCAGTTATCATGTGACAGGCGTAGAAACACCATTTACATGGTTCTCTAATTTTGGCCCTAATTTTTGAATTTCATCTTCCCTTCATTTCTATATGAAGGGAGGTAGGTTTTGTCCATTATAAATAGCCACTAAGGCTGGTCATTTAGTAGCTTTGATCATTTTGAGTCTTGTAGGGGAGTTGTACTATTTTGGAGATCTGAGTTGGAGATCTGCCTGAGCTATCAGCGGCCATTGATATTCATACAATTTCTTAGTTGGAGAATGCTTTGTGAATGCTCTCTGCTATCTTTTATGCATCATTGATATCAAAATTTGTGAATTTGTTCATAACAGCGCATACTTTAGATATCCCTCCTGGTTCGGTGGTTGGTGCAATATCTTTTACATTGGTCTCTATATCTCCTTCTCTTCTTTGCTAATTTCTCTAGGGTTCTTCACGGTACCATGGTTGCTGGTTCCCTTGCTATTGGTGATCAGGTTGTATCCTCTTTAGCTTTACTCCATGGATCTCTACTTGAGGTTTGTGACCTGCCTCATGATATTTCTACAGTTCCTTACGTGATTCATGCGCCTATGTGTAATAGGTCCTAACACCACAGTAGGGCAAACACTAACTGATCCACCCAACCTTGCCTACTCCCTGATATAGAGTAAGCCCCTCCTAGCCCAGTGTGAGGACTGGTAGCATGCTACTGCCAAGTGTCGGCCACGTGGCACTGACGTGGCCGACTGCACGTCGGGACCCAACTGGGGGCCCTATCCTGCTGACAGGGTCCCTAGGCTGTGTTAGGCCCGCCATGGCTATGGACCGTGCTGGGGCACACTACTCACACTGTCTTGCCCTGTTGGTCATGTACGCTGGACACGACCCTGACTGTGGTATCTGACCTATCTGTGTTCTCTAGGGTTCGGCACTGGTTACGAGCTCGTAACACTCCCTCCCCCTTAAGACTCGTCTTGGTCCTCTAAGACAAAGTCTGGAAAAATCTTGCGAAGGACGCTGCCTCTTTCCCAAGTGGCATTCTCAACAGGCTGATCATTCCACTTAACCAGATATTCTCGGTATAGAGTATGACGAGTCTGCGTCTCTCTACTATCAAGAATTTCCTCTGGTTCATGTGGAGGTTGTTGAGGATCCAATGGGAGAACTAGAACACTGTCCCCTACCAGATTATCTGATCTGGTTAAGGCTTTTCGTAACTGACTTACATGAAAAACTGGAAAAACCTTACTGCTGTGTGGGAGTTCTAGTTCATAGGTGACCTCGCCTAGTCTCCTACTGATGGTAAAGGGACCACAATACCTTGGAGACAACTTAGGACACACTCCTGATTTGAGGGTTTTAGAGTCAACTGGGACTCTCAAGTAGACTTTCTCACCAGTGGAGAACTGCACATCCCGTCTGTGTGGATCTGCATAATGCCTGGCTCGATCCTGGGATTGTCTAATGCTACGCTTAGCATGTTCTATCATCTGGTTTAGGTCTTCTAAAAAGTTTCTGGCTGCTTCAACTTTTTCTTGTTTAAACCCTACAGCTGTGGGTGAGCGTGGCTGAAAACCGTACATCAGCATAAATGGGCTGTATCCCGTAGCTGAATGTTTGGTACTGTTGTAAGCAAACTCTAATATCGAGAGATACTCCTCCCAATTAGTCTGCCTCTTGCTGACGTATGCACGAAGCATATCCTCCAGCACTTGATTTACCCTTTCTGTTTGACCGTCCGTCTGTGGATGGTCGGTGGTACTCATATTAAGTTTAGTATGGAGATGATGGAATACTGCCTTCCAAAAATTTCCAGTAAACTTACTGTCCCGGTCGCTGACTATGCCAGAAGGTAGACCGTACAATTTAAATAGCCCGTCTACAAACAACCTCGCTAACTCTGGAGCTCTAACGGTTGTTTTGGTCGGAATAAAATGAGCCATTTTGGTCAGACGGTCAACTGTGACCCATATAGCGTCATTACCCTTTTGGGTTTTAGGCAGGCCTACTATAAAATCCATGGAGATACTCTCCCATTTACCAGCTGGTATTTCTAAGGGATGCAACAACCCTCCTGCCTTTAAACGCTCTGCTTTATTTACTTGACATTTCTGGCAACTGGTTACATACTGGTGGACGTCCTTTTTCATACTGGGCCAGAAAAATTGCCTACGAAGAAGCTCATAGGTCTTCTGTATGCCTGGGTGTCCCGCGCTAGGATTGTCATGACATTCATATAGGACCTGCTGCCTATAATCCTCTGAATTGGGGACACATACTCTATCTCTATAGAGCAAGTACTCATCCTGAATGGAATACTGTTTCCATTTGAATCCTTGAGTCAACTGACCCTCAACCACTGGGGTTTGCTTGGGTAATACAGGCTCAGAATCCTCAACGTCATCTGACGACGTATACTCGGACTCATCATCATCCTCAACGGAAGCTGCCGTATTCTTGGATGAACTGGCACCAGCCCCGGGAACTGGTTCTGGAGTCTGTAACTGTCTGTTCTGGACTGAGTTCCAGATAATAGAGAAGAATGCATCATGCTGGCATTTCCCTCTCAAGGACTCGAGTAACTCATTACGAATCTGAGTAAAACTCAGCTCGTTTATCATAGGCATTCTGCTAAGGGCATTTGCTATTGTATTGAATTTTCCACGCCTATATCTGATAGACATGTCAAACTCTTGCATCAACTCTGCCCAACGAGCTTTCCGACCTCTAAGCTCAGGTTGATTGCAAAGGTATCTGAGACTCTCATGGTCTGTCAGGACCTCAAAGTTGGCACCATACAAATAATGCCTCCAAGTCTTAAGGGCATGGACTATAGAAAAGAGTTCCTTTTCATAGGCACTATACCTAGTCTGTGCTGGCTCGAGTTTTTTACTCTCGAACGCAACTGGTCGTCCACCCTGAGTTAGCACAGCACCTACTGCAAAGTCGCTAGCATCTGTTTCGACCACAAATGGCTGATTGGGGTCGACGACCTTTAAAACTGGTGCTGTAGCTAAGGCTGTTTTGAGAGCATCAAAGCTCTCCTGTTGTGCGGACTCCCAAATGAACTCCTTTCCCTTCCCTTTAAGGAGATTTGTCATAGGGACTGCTATCTGAGCATATTCCTTGACAAATCGTCTGTAATATCCCGCCAGACCAAGAAAGATTTGAAGTTCCAAAATATTCTGAGGTCTCAGCCAACTGAGTATGGCTTTAACCTTATTTGGGTCCATCTTAATCCCATCTGAAGAGATAATGTGACCCAAATATGCTACTTCTTCAACGAAGAATTCACACTTGGATTGTTTAGCATAAAGCTTATGCTTTCTGAGCAGTCGAAACACCTTTCTGAGGTGTTTTAGATGCTCCTTCCTCGTTTTGCTGTAGACGAGGATGTCATCTAAAAATACGACTACAAACTTACCCAAGTATGGTCTGAGGACACTGTTCATCAAGGTCATAAAGGTAGCTGGAGCATTTGTGAGCCCAAATGGCATCACCTTAAACTCATAATGACCGTGACGAGTCCTAAAAGCTGTTTTCGAGACATCTTCCGATTTTATACGGACTTGATGATATCCCGATCTAAGGTCTATTTTACTGAAAAACTTAGCCCCGTCGAGTTGATCAAACAACTCGTCTGCCCGAGGCATAGGGTATTTATTCTTAATTGTGACTTTATTGAGGGCTCTGTAATCTACGCAAAGACGCATAGACCCCTCTTTCTTTTTCACCAATAGGACTGGTGAGGCCCATGGTGAACTACTGGTCTGAATTTGGCCTTTCCCAAGATAGTCTGTTAACTGCCTAGTTATTTCTTCATCCTCTGTTCGGCTGACCCGATACGGAGGTTTAGAAACAGGTGCTGTACCTGGTACTAGGTTTATTACATGATCTACCTCTCTGCTAGGTGGTAAACCATGTGGCAAATCTTCAGGAAAAACATCTTTAAATTTAGACAATAAAGTTTCTAATTTACTGATTTTCTGCTGAATAGAACTGGAAATAGAAACTTCAGGAATAAACTGAAAGTCACATAAGAATACCTGATGGTCTTCGTCTCCGATTAGCTGACAGAGCTCTGAACTGCAGACCATAGGGCTGTTGGGAACATCATGCTCCCCATGCAACTGGATCTCTCGGCCTTTATACTGAAAGCTGAGGGTGTTCTCCTGATAGTTTCTGTGGAGGGAAGGTCCTAAACTGTAGAGCCAATCTCTCCCGAGAACAATGTCTGTTCGATCCAGGTGCATTATCTGAAAGTTTATTTGATCTTGGTACCCCTGAATACCAAGATTTAACTTACTTACCATAGTTTCCCATATTTTTTTATCTTCACCCTTAGCTAATGAAACTATGTACCTATGCTGACTAGGTACTTCTGGTAGTTTAAGCTTTTTAACCAGGGTGTGGTTGATGAAATTATGGGTTGCCCCATCATCAACCATGACTCTTACTGACTGGTTACCAACTTTCCCATGCATACGTACTAGGTCATGCGGCCCAAAGCTGAAGGGTCTCGCTAGCATTGCAGAGGTCAGCTGGCAACAGTGTTCATGATCTTCATGATACACTTTGATCTCGGAAGCTGCCGAGTCACTGGGGAAACATACAGTCTGAACAAGATGAACTTGTTTTTTATCTTTTTTAGTGAAAGGCCCCTTGGGACACTGTCTGACTGTGTGTCCCTTGCCCATACACACAAAGCACAAACGTTCTTGTTTGGCTTTCTCAAAATCATCTGGTTTTAAGGGCTGTATGTGTGAAGGGCGTTTCTGAGGAGCTTCACCTTTAAATTTATCTTCTTTCTTTCTTTTTAAAAATTTCTTTTTAAATTGAAAGTCTTTCTGAGGAAGCTGCTCAGAAAGTGGTTGCTGTCTCGCTGTCTTCCTACCCACTGAATCATCATAGATTTGAGCATATCTGAGAGCTTGCTCAAGGGTAGTAGGCGAGTTTCTCTGGACCTCTACTTTATATTCATCTTTGAGGCCACGGACAAATCCCCTGATTTTTTGATAGTCATCCATATTTTTAATCTTTAAAATTGCTTCTCGATACTGCGAGATATATTGGATGAGGGACTTGTCCATTACTGTTCTTTCCCAGGCTTCCCAGGCTCTATCAAGTTCATTCTCTGGTAGAAATTCTCTTAGGAAAGCTTCTTCAAAAGCTTTCCATGACCGGGGAGTCTGCCCAGTCTCCTGGAGATTTAACCACCACTTATAGGCCATAGGCCCTAAAGAAAGACTGGCCTCAATTGCTTGCAAATGGTCAGGGGTCTGTTTAAGAGCATGAATGTTCTTCCATTTGCTGAGGAAGGTTTGTAGAATATCTGCATTTCTATCCTTCTCTTCCCCATTAAAAGTAGGAGGCTTTAAATCTTTAAAAACACTGGGGTGAGACCGTAAAGTCTCACCCGAAACTGATGGAAGTGGAGAAGGGGATAACTGAGAAGTGGAGGGAAGGCTTCCTTTCGCGGAGCTCAAAATCAAGTTTTTGAGTTCAGCGAACGAGTCGTCCACACTGGACTTGAAATTGGCTAATGCCAGCTTCAGTTCATCCACTTCTGTTACCAATTGGAGGAACTGCTCCTTGGTAACCAGTTCGTCGAGTTCTTCGGCGAACTGTTCCTGTTCTTCTACTTCCATGGGTTCCTTCCCTTTTCTGTAAGCCAAGGCTTCTGTTTCAAGTTCGTCGAAGCCTCTCTCCTGGGGTTGATCAGGTCCCTGAGGAGTGGTCATCTTCGAAACTGAAAGAGAGCTACCTTAACTTCTGAAGGAAAAAAGTCTAAAAGACTAATTTACAACTGTACAAGGGAAAGGAAAGATGACTTAGCTGTTTCTGAGGACTGTACTTCCAAAGAAAGAATGAAGAGGAACCCTTTCAGCTCTTTTCCCCAAGATTTCAGACCTGCTGTTCCGAAAAATGCCAGTTTGAGGCTTCAAAACGGTACTAAATTTCCCGGTTTTTTGAGGATAGTAGCTCGCTGGTCTGATTGCAATCCAACTTGTCCACAAAAAGGCAAATCTGAAGTCCAAAAACCCTTCTGAGTTCTGAAATTTCAGAAGTCTCCTACTCGCTGATCTGGTAGAAATCCTCTTGCTCCAAATCTCTGACGTTGGGGCCCAAAAACTTGTTGAAAAACCAGATTTTCAGAAGCACTGGCAGCGCTGGCCCTGCTCCTCTTTTTTGGCTTCCAACTCGCTGAAAACCAGTAACTTTTTCCCTGGAAATCGGATGTAGGTCTCTGACTGTACAGCGATGGAGGTGCTGGCTTCTTCCTACTCTAATTTCGCTGGGAAAACTACGAAGAATCCTCTGAAGTCAGTGAGAAACAGCTGTTTTTTCAGCGAGTTACCTACACTTGGAATCTAACTCCTTGCTACTGTGATTTCTCAGTGGAAATCAGAAGTTTGAAGGCTGCTCCTACAGCGATCCTCCTCCTCTATTCCTCTCTGAGAATCTGAGAAACACTTCCTATCTTCTGATAGCTTTCTCTACTGCTGTCCTAAACTCCCTAGGATGGAGATGGCTCTGATACCAGTGTAATAGGTCCTAACACCACAGTAGGGCAAACACTAACTGATCCACCCAACCTTACCTACTCCCTGATATAGAGTAAGCCCCTCCTAGCCCAGTGTGAGGACTGGTAGCATGCTACTGCCAAGTGTCGGCCACGTGGCACTGACGTGGCCGACTGCACGTCGGGACCCAACTGGGGGCCCTATCCTGCTGACAGGGTCCCTAGGCTGTGTTAGGCCCGCCATGGCTATGGACCGTGCTGGGGCACACTACTCACACTGTCTTGCCCTGTTGGTCATGTACGCTGGACACGACCCTGACTGTGGTATCTGACCTATCTGTGTTCTCTAGGGTTCGGCACTGGTTACGAGCTCGTAACACTATGGTTCTTAACATTGTGCAATTTCCATCCGAGGATATTTGCCAGATGGTCTGTAATACGTATCTAGGGTACTCATATGTTGGGATCTTTCTAGATGAGTATACAGGTATCCTTCAATCTCCTTGTGTTTCTACATATAGGCTTGATGCAGTTGATGCCGGTGGTATACCACTTTGAGCCTTATATGCACTAGAAGCTTTTCACGCTACTAATTCATTTTTACCTCTTGATATTTGGCATTCCTGGTTATTACGTATATCTTGGATTTCATTTGGACCTATGGATTGGTGCTAGTTTTTCCCTTATACTAATCATCCATGGTGTAGATATCTTGTTTCCATGATTATGCCTGTGACGATAGGATTTATTTTAGTTTGGCATAGTTTACAATGTACATAAGAGTTTCATGTTTAAAGGTAGCCAAAACCAAGGAGACTTAATCTAGGGTAAAAGGGTAGGTAGGGGATCTTGCATGGAGTATACCGTCTTGCAAAGTTGAAGTATGCTTTTTGGGTGCTTAAATATCTAACTTTACTGTATTTAAGCTCATTAATTATCCATGCCTGTGAAATAAGTATTGCTGTTTTTATAGATAAGAATTCAATATGTCATGTTGTGTGTTTGGTTTTTTGCTGTAGCCAATGAGCTTCAGAATTCATCCATATCACTCCAATTTTGCTTCTCTCTTTTGTTAATATTTCATTTGTTGTCTTTCTTAACTGTCCTCTTTAGTTACTGTTTTTGTTTCTCACATCCATATGGACTCCAGTTTTCTTGGGTATCCTCTAGTCGATTGGCAATGTCATTACTTTGAAAGTTCCCGGTTCATGGTAGTACTGATATTTCAAGAAGCTTTTCTTACTGTCTACTTATCAGATCCTGTATGATTCGTAGCTCTGCCGTCGTGAACTTCGGAGTCATGAGATTAAACCATCAAATTTCAAGAGTTAGTCCTTGATTCTTTTTCTAGAAATCAATACTCCAATGTTTGTGTTGCAGCCTGTGAAGTGCCCTGTCACCATTTGTGGTGATATCCATGGACAATTTCATGATCTTGCTGAGCTCTTTAAAATTGGAGGCAAGGTACATGTGGCCACCTTGAAAAACTCTACCTGTTTGCATAAGAAGAGGCTGCTCGTGAAAGCTAATTATTGTTGCAGCTTGTATGCCTCCTCATCAGACTTAACTCCATGACTGACATTGTGTTGCAGCTTGATATGGCAAGCAGTGTTTTTCCCATTCTGATTGAATAATTAAAAATATATTCAATAAAGTCTTCTACATTCTGACTGGATAATGAGAAAGATATCCAGCAAAGTATAGGTGGCAAGATATGCAACTTTTGAATTGTAGCATCGACCTATCATTTGTTCTGCTTCATCTTAATCTTCTGCTTTTTGATGTATTTATTCAATGTGTACAGTGCGAGAATGATTGCTTTTGTTAAAAGTACTTCATTTTTGTTCAAAGTATTGTTCAAGGTTGAGAGAGGTTAAGTATTCATGTGTATGGCAATGTTTTGATTATAAGCTTGCTGTTTATGTCGATGTGGGCTAGTTGTTGTACAACTTCAGAATTTATGCATGCAAATTCAATTGAGGAGAGGAAGGGCACAACTAATAATTTTTTGTATGGGTTATTCTGTTAGATGTTGTAATAGCTCAAATTATGTACTTCAAGAAGATTGTTCTGTACTAATGGGGCTACCGAGAGAGTCTGGCTGCTTATCAACATTTTGATCATATTGATGGTCAATCACCATGTCCTGAATATTCCAAAAGATATTTTAATTCCAGGCTACAACATATACGGCAATTGCATAGGAGCATGGAAGCTTTATTTGACTGTAAGATTGTTCAAAAGGCAAAGTAGGAAGCAAAGATTTTTGAAACGATTCTTCCTCAAAAGGGTGTGTCGAAATTGAATCTTGGGTGTAAGAAAACTTCCTAATAGCAGAATCCAAGGCATTAACGGAAGATATGCTATTTAGGTAATTTTTTAGCAGGTTGAGGTGATGAAATATGACTTTCCTTTATTTTGCTATGAGGAAGTGAAGACGTCTTATGATTGCCTTTGGTCTTTTAGGCTAACCTTCATAATGATTCAGAGAAGTGAGAGAAACTCAGCATTTTGTCTTTGTAAAAATTATTGTCAAGTGCAATAGGAGTGCCCTTCGACAGTAAGAAACATTTGAGGTATAAAAATCTTCAAAATAATCCTTCATAAATTTTTAAAACTGTCAATATTGTCAGAAACTGGAGAGTTTTATTTATAGGACTTGGTATAAATCTACCGATTCTCACAAAAATTGATACAACGATATGATTCTAACCACTCCTGCCAGAAAAGTTCTTTGATACCAAGTTTTGTCCAAAATAGTCATAAAACGCTGAAATAGAGAGTTGCCCGTAAATGCAAAGGCTAGATCAATGAAAACAACAAAGTAACAATCCCAACTGATAGTTTGTTGTAGGTTAGCTGAATTTATGGTTGGACTATGCTTTGGACCACATAAGGAATGCAGTCTTCTGGTTCCAGAGAAAGGCAGTGTGACATGTCCTTTTTGGGGACGTTAGACAGATCGTTATGTTTTTTGATTTTTTTGGGGCAGAATCTCATAATAGTTTTTAAATTACAAGTTTGGGGCAAAGTTAATTTGAGTCTTGAACAGACTATTTAGTTGCAAAAAATATGTAATACTTTTATAAATATTGTTTTCAATGATCATACCTATCAAGAGGTGGCATGCTCTTCTTTAAGTGGTAGAGCCGCTTTTATTGGAATTTTTTTCTTCATTTGCTTACACTAAGTTTGAACTGTTACACATTTCGATGTGTAGTGTCCAGACACCAATTACCTATTCATGGGAGATTATGTTGACCGAGGCTACTATTCGGTAGAGACTGCTACAGTAAGTTTTTGTGCTTGTGCTTTGAGATTGTTTCTCTTCAGATGTATTTGTTCTATGTTTTGGGTCTTATATGAGCAATTAGACCTAACTGGCCATGTTCGACATTGTAAACAGATCTGAATTCATTTAACTGATGTCGGTAGGTATAGCAATATTCTTGGTGTCATTTGAATATGGTTTTTTTCTTATCATTGGCAGCTGCTTGTTGCATTGAAAGTTCGCTATCCAGATCGCATTACAATATTACGAGGCAATCATGAAAGTCGGCAGGTGTGTGACCTACATGTTGAATATCCCCATATTCTCATTACGAGCACAGTATTTGTTGATATCATAACTGTAGCTTGTACATTCAGCCTAGTCAAGGAGAACATATTCAATGCACAGATGAAGCTTGCAATGGAGCAGCTATTGCAATTTCTAATGTATTGGATACTCTTGTCATAATCTCCTGTTAAAGGACTGCTTTGTTATCAGGGGTAGACTCGGTCTGCACTTGTACTTAGATACCCAGCATGGAACCTGTGCAATGTTCATATCAACCTGCATGCAGTTCTGAAATGCAATTGGATATTTTCCTTGATATCAGTGGCTAAATGTCGGACGCATGATTTGGAGTGGGAGCTCTTGTAAGAGGAGCTTATGACTCAATTTGCTGTCACTCATTTTTGTGGTTGCTGACTTTATGCTTATTGATACAGATCACACAGGTGTATGGGTTTTATGATGAATGTCTGCGCAAGTAAGTGTGGGTAATGAGGTCTCCTGGCCTTGTTTATTTCATATTTGTTTCCTTGATTCAGTATCTATTTAGAGACTTTTATGTGGCTCTTTTTTGACTCGAACTACTTGCAATTGCCAAATGCATCTTTCTAGTGATGTTTATATGTTTGTATATGTTTCTAGCTGCTGATCACCAATCAGTCTTTGGAGTAACTTTGTGAGCTACATTGTTGGTATCTTTCAGGTATGGAAATGCGAATGTATGGAAGATTTTCACGGATCTTTTTGACTACTTTCCTCTGACAGCATTGGTAAGGTGTCTACTACTTGAAGAAAAAGAAATTTTATCCTGTGCTGAACTGCTTTATCGATAAAGCACAAGCTAGTTCTTCTCTGTGGGAGTGTTGTTTGTGTGCCATGCATTGGGCAGCTTACTCACATTTTTTCAATGCGTGGTGTGATTTTCAAGTTTGTAATAATGAACCTTGGCCTTCTTTGCTTGAACCTTGGACAACTTAGTATGCAGAGTTATGTTTTTCTGAATTTTGGCATCTTTTCATGGAGCCCTGAAAGTAACATTTAATGTTCAGGCATGAGAATTTCGAGAAGAATGTAGGAGCTCATTTGAACTAGAAGGCAGAAAAAATAAAAACCTGAGCTATAAGAAAATTAATATATCACAAGAAACGTTACTTAAGTATATTGAAAGGACTACTGCATATTTCTGGGTGAAAACCTTTGAAATTCATTCAGTAAATTGTAGTTTTAAGCAAACATCAACAAGAAACACAGGTAGAGGAGGTTATTTCAATTATAGAGATCAACGACCTTGAACACTTATAATTAACGGGAGAGCAGTGAAGTTTTGTAATAAGATGTTAATTTTTTAAGCTGATGAACCTAAGCCTAAGCAAACTAAATTGATAAAAAGGCTAAGAGCTACTCTAATGGATCATACAAAGAATTTTTGGCATGATGCCCTATTTCTAGTGTTGTGCCCACTATCGGGTCAAGATGACATGTCATTGAAATGTGGGCTCATGGTCCACATAGATGTCCCAGTCCATGTTCTCCTGGAAAAGACAATGATTCTACTCTCTGTTTAATGAAAATGCTAAATCCGTGCTGATGCCGTTGAAATGAAAATGTTGAAGCTGCAAAATGAAGTCAATACGTTGAAGTGGAAGATGCCCATTGCCCATGTGATCAGGAAGACATAAACACTAACAAGGAAAATTTCTAAGTCAACAGCTGAGGATGATAAGTTCTTTAAAATAAAGATGTTCACACCCCAAGAATAAGGATACTGAGGCTGCATAATGGAAGTTGCCGTGAAAGCATGGTCAAAAAGGGAAAATAATGATGCTGTAAAAATGCTGATGGTGCAAAAATGAACAATTATATAAAGATTCCTGAAAAGTGCACCCAAAACTACAAAATAGATGAAGTCTTTCGCTAGGATGAAAAATGTGAACTCAATAAATCAGCTTCTGATTGGTCTAAACTAATGATCTGCACAAGGAATCCTCGATGCCATTTTTCAGGAAGATAGGAAACATACATATATATGTCCGGCATCCAAATCTGCTGAAAAAGATATGGTAGAAGTTAGAGATCACTCTGAAAGTGCTTTGGTATCAAAATCTGTGCAGTACATTACAATAAAACATAGATAGGGAGGACTGAAATGTGTGGTTCAAGCACCTTAGAATATTGGTAATCAATGGTCTAGAAATAGTTTCCTATAGTATTCTGCCATACCCAAGCTAAGCATTGGCTAGCTAAACTAATTCAAATAAGTGAATCGAACAGAATGTGGTTGTGGAACCGTATTTATACTGTATGAGGGCCCGAATTAGGGTTAGGGTCTATGCCGTGCCACTACGGCGCCTGGCCCAATAGCAGCCATTAATCAAATATCTTCAGTAAAATTTGAATATTAAGTGATGGGTTCAAGTGTTCAAATTATATGTGATCCAAATGACATTTAAGTAATTGTGAACCCATGGTCACAATGAACACGATAGAAGGCATAAAAAAAAATTATGAATCATGCCACCTGAGCAAAGAGAAAAGGAGTCGTTCAGGTTGCCATATGAGTACTCACTCACATTGCAGAATTGCACACATATTATAATGTGTATGACATGTGCCATTGGTAGTTTATTATCAAACTGTAGCAGGGGGTATGTAGCCCAAGTATTTCTTGATTCTTGGCTCTTATTTGTGTTCAAATTTTGCTCATGAAAACTTGGTATTGGGAAGTAACCACATTTTTTCAATTGATAGGGCTTAACCATGAAGTTAAAAATGGCTTGCTATGCAGTTATTGTTGGTAGGTGTGGTGATTTTAATCTGGGATATTTATGCTAGGTGGAGTCTGAAATCTTTTGCTTGCACGGTGGACTTTCACCTTCAATAGATACATTGGATCATATAAGAAATCTGGATCGTGTTCAAGAAGTCCCTCATGAGGGTCCTATGTGTGATCTTCTCTGGTCTGATCCAGACGACCGATGTGGATGGGGTATCTCTCCACGTGGTGCTGGCTACACTTTTGGACAAGTAGGTTTAAGAATTTTCTGAAGACCTTAGGGTATTCAAATTGTATGCCTGCATTTCCTGTTTTCATTTAAACCAGTAGAATGGTAAGCCGACCCCACCCCCCACCCCTTAGATTATTATTGGTTGTAATTCTGAGATTGGATCTGACAGTTTTCAGTGATTTATGTTTTGAGTTTCAAAAACCACTGGTATCTTTTTGGAGATATATGCACTAAACAATTTTCACGACATTCTATTCTGTGTAGGATATCTCTGAACAATTCAATCATACCAACAACCTTAAGCTTGTTGCGAGAGCTCATCAATTAGTCATGGAAGGGTATAACTGGGGCCATGTAAGATTCTTACAAAGCTTGTAGAGATTAGATCGTAAAACTTGTTTCATGTTGTTGGTAGTATCAATTCACACCTTTTATCAATCATGACAAGTAGGAGCAGTTTTCAGGTTTGAACCTTTCCGCTAGATGACGTTTGTATATTCTAGTTTTGTGAAGTGCAGAACATTTCATATGCTGTCGAGTGCCCATGAACATTGTTTGTATATCAAATACTTTTTGAGCATTGTGCTTTTCATCATGTTACATATCAATGCTGCTATCTTTTTTTCCCTGAATTTAATATCAGAAGATGTTTTAGTGTAGTTTGAGAAACATGCAATGGTGGGGAATATTTCTATTGGACAGTTGAAGGACATAGTAATTGCTGTCATGGTAGAGGCAATCAAATGGGTCTTTAGTCCATCCACGAGAAAACACAAGGCATGGTTTAAAAGACCAAAAGAAAGAAAGAAAGAGAGCTTTATTAATTTCTATGAGGTACCAAAACTTGAGTTCCTTCCGGGAGGTCCAACTGGTAAGCTAAGGATCCGATCTTTTTCAAGATCTAATACGGTCCTCTGTATCTAGGGGACAATTCGTAATGCTTGCCGGTACGCATTACACTAGAATCTTTCGGGATTCTACAATACACCAAAACCCCCATTTGAGAGTCTCGAGATGATTATTTCAGTTAGCATAATGTCAGTCCCTATCATGGGTACACTAGACATTCTGACGTGCTATCCGTAGCATTTCTTGCATATCATGTAAGAAATCTGCTACCTTCTGAAACATGATCGTACAAGTCTCTACCAAAATGAGTGATATTGGTTCAAAACTGTATATAAGCACACACAAGTATAGAAGCAGATGCAGGTGCTGGTGTTGAAGCAGTGGGCCTACGCCCATGAGCTCTAGGTATGCGAGGTCTCCTGGTAACTCTAACATGTGGTCTGGAGGCAATATGCTGTCGGCGATCGCGACGAGAGAGAGAGAGAGAGAGAGAGAGAGAGAGAGAGAGAGAGAGAGAGAGAGAGAGAGAGAGAGAGAAAGAAAGAAAGAAAGCTTTATTAATGTCTTTTCCATGCCAAAGGCATATAAGACTAATGAAGTACATGTCAAGTATGTGGTAACCATGGGAGCGTATAAAACGTTTCCAAAACTGTAATAAGGAAAACTTCTAGTACAAACTAAAACTAAAATAGACACGTATGCAAGAGTGTGTGCATAATAATCATCTATCTGTGTTAAGATATCAAGGCTATGATGCTATGATGTTGCTGATGCCGCTGAGCTGCTGTTGTAAAAGGATGTAATGCGAGCCGCAACATGAGGGAGCACTGGTGTTACAAACTCACTTACTGCAAACCTCCAGGTGACCCTAAACCACAAGAGACCGAACAATTCACGTTCCACCCCGCCATAGGACCTGATCCGGGTCCACCCACCGTGCCCTGGCCTGTGACCGTATCAAGCTGGATCCGACCTCCATCCCAGACGGCGTCCCATACCACCGCCCAGGCTCTCAGCCATCTCCTGCCTCATGCTAGCAATACATCCTGGCTGTGCACACGCTCTCCATCCACCTCCTCCTAGGTAGACAGAATGGATGGCAAATGAGTCCTCCTCCCCTTGTATACCTCCAAGGAGAGAGACTCCAAGCCATGTGCACTCCTGGATCATGACACGTGGCAACCATGCAGGTTCACGAGTCACCGGTCAAGTCTACAGGCCCAGTCATCGTCTGGTCTCAAGTTTGGGTTTGGGACCCAAGGGAGTTGGGTTCCTAACATTCCCTCTTCCTTAAAAAATTCCTTATCTAAGGAAGGAATCCCGGGAATCTCAGCTTAAGGTCAAGTTCCTTCTCCCAAGTGTCATCGTCCTCGGAACTTCCTTTCCAACGAACCAAGTACTCAGTTACTTGCCGGTTTCTGAGTCCACGTTGACGTACATCAATAATGGCCTGTGGTTCAGTAGGTACAAAGGATGATAGGTCCTCCAGCCGAACTAAGTCCTCTTGAGGCATTAAGTCATCCTTTCCACCAAGTCGTTCCTTTGAACGACTAATGTGAAAAACTGGATGTACCTTAACACCTTGAGGAAGTTCCAGCTGGTACGCATTCCGATGGAGTTTCTTTACTATACGGAATGGCCTTGCATAACGAGGTGTTAACTTAGGACATTTTCCAGTCCTTAGTACCTTAGAATCTTTTGGAATTCTAAGATATACCCAAGCTCCCTCCTCATAGACCCTAGGTTGTCGCTTTTGATTGGCTTAAAACTGGGCTCTATCCTGAGCCGTTTTTACGTTTTCGCGAGCAACAAGCAACATTTCTTGCATATCATGCAGGAAATCTACTGCTGCTTTAGCCTTAAGGCCTTTGAGGCCCACTGAAATGGGAGCCCTAGGCTGGAAACCATACATCAGAGAAAATGGACTAAAACCCGTCGCTGAGTGCTTTGCGCTATTATACGCAAACTCAATCATTGGAAGGTACCTTTTCCAATCTGACTGTCTTCTGGAAACATATGCCCGAAGCATATCTTCCATAGACTGGTTTGTCCTCTCTGTCTGACCATCCGATTCAGGATGATCTGATGACCCCAATTTTAGAGTGGTCTCTAATTTCTCAAAGACCGCTTGCCAGAATTTGCCAGTGAACTTTGGATCTCGATCACTAACAATGTCATTCGGCAAACCAAACAACCTGAACAACTTTTCCACGAAAAGCTGCGCAAGTTCAAAAGCTTTGACAGTTTGCTTGGTTGGTATGAATTGCGCCATTTTAATTAACCTGTCAACTATTACCCAAATGGCATCATTTTGCTTCCCCGTCCGAGGTAGCCCAACCACAAAGTCCATGGAAATGCTTTCCCATTTTCTTTCGGGAATTTCCAAGGGCATTAATAAACCAGCTGCCTTAAGTCTTTCAGCTTTATTAACTTGGCATTGCGCACACTTGCGAACATATGCCTCCACTTGACTTTTTAAATTTGGCCAGTAAAAGTTCCTTTTTACTAAGTCAAGTGTCCTTTGAGCGCCAGGGTGCCCTGCACACGGGCTGTCATGACATTCATGCAGGATTTGGGCCCTTATATCATTATTTTCTGGCACACAAACTTTTCCATTCCGGAAAAGTAACCCATTCCTAATGGAATAGTCTCTTTGTATCTTGTCCTGAGGAGAAATCTTGGAATCCTGCATTCCAAGCTCATTACTAGATCTAGTAGAACCTGCCAGGACGTCTAGCCAAATACGACCGAAGTACCTATCGGTCTTACACAAATCTCTTAAGGACAGATACAACTCAGATTGGATCTCAGAAAAGCTTAACTGATTAACCTCTCCAATCCGGCTTAAGGCATCCGCGACACTATTAGAGGTACCCTTCCAGTACTCAATGTCATAATGAAATTCTTGGAGCATCTCTGACCATCTGGCCTTACGACCCCTAAGGTCGACCACATCGTTAATATACTTTAACGCTTGATGATCAGTAACTATAGTAAACTGTTAGCCATACAAGTAATGTCTCCAAACTTTCAGGGCATTAATGACAGCAAAAAGTTCCTTGTCATAGGTGGAATACCGCCTTTGAGCAGGATCCAACTTCTTGCTTTCAAAAGCTACCGGTCTACCATCCTGATATAGGACTGCGCCTATAGCAAAGTCACTGGCATCCGTTTCAAGTACATACGGCTTGTTAGGATCCACTATGTGTAGAATAGGCGCTGTAGTTACATAGTATTTGAGGTTCTCAAAACTTTGATTCAACTCTTCAGTCCAAGTAACTGGAGGACTGAACTTATTGTGCCGGCTAACTCTTTTAGCCCCTCTGAGGACATTCGTCAAGGCCAATGCAATTAATGCATAGTTCAAGATGAATCTATGAAAAAACCCCGTAAAGCCCAAAAAGGACTTAACCTCCCGGATGGTTTTAGGGATAGGCCATTCACGTACTTGTCGGACTTTATTTGGGTCAATTTCCAACCCATGGTCCGAAATAATGTGACCAAGGTATAACAACCTCTTTTGGAAGAACACACATTTGGACTCCTTGGCAAACAGCTTCTCTGTCTAAGTAACTTTAAGACAGTCCTGAGATGCTCCTCATGCTCCTCCAAGGTCTTACTATAGATGAGAATATCATCTAAGTAGACTATTACGAACTTTCCCAGATATGGACGAAGAAGATCGTTCATCATCTGCTGGAAAGTCGCTGGAGCATTTGTCAAGCCAAATGGTAAAACCAGAAACTCATAATGGCCGTACCCAGTTCTAAACCCGGTTTTTTCAATATCCTCAGTCTTTATGCGAATCTGATGATACCCTGATCTCAAATCGATTTTGGTGAAGTACTTTGCACCGTGCAATCGATCAACCAGTTCATCCATTCGCGGCAAAGGATAACGGTTTTTAATCGTTAACTTATTCAACTTTTTAAAGTCCACACAAAGACAAGTTCCTCCGTCTTTTTTATCAACACGGAGCACAGGTGCCCCCCAGGGAGATTTACTAGGCCTAACATGGCCCATCTTAAGGTAATTTTGCAGTTGCCTATAAACCTCATCCTTCTCAGTAGTACTCATCCTATATGGATACAGTGATATAGGAGAACTACCAGGAATCAGTTTAATACCATGGTCAATAGGGGGGGGGAAGACCCTCAGGAAGCTGTTCAGGAAAAACATCGTTAAATTCTTGTCTAAGTTTCCTAAAAATTTCGCCTTCCGGCGAGTTTTCTTGTTTTAGGTTATTAGACATTAATTCCATTTGGAGATTGTAAACTTGCAAACTACGTTCTTCGAAGTAAGTAAAATCTTTTAACCAACATAAATAAGAACTGCAATCCACAATATCCATACATTTAACAGTTTTCAAAGCAGAAAGCATATACAGAGTAGAAATATCAACATTTCCATTCAATTTTATGAGTGAGCCGTTATGTAAGAACGACGACTATCCGGTCCCAAACTTGGCTTTCTGCTCCAGTTGCCAGCTTCACTGTGTATCGGTGGTCACTTTGCCTTGTTTCCACCTTTAGCTTCTGCAACAAATTAGCGTTAATAAAATTATGTGTGGAACCGTCGTCAAATAAAACAGTTACGGCTTGACCACCCACAACCCCCTTCATCCGAATGAGGTCATGAGGGCCAAAAACAGCCGTATTAAAACAACAATGCTCACACATAGAATTACCATCAAAGGAAAGATCAACACTAGATATGCTAGAGTTAGCTGGCGTCTTAAAAGATGCCCCTTTAGCTTTCCGTTTCTTTGGACATTCCTTTGCGACATGACCTGGTTCCATGCAATTAAAGCACAGATTGTTGCTTCTGGCTTTCATGAAGGTTTCCTGGTCCAAGGTAGATCTTTTCCTCGATTTCCCTGAACCTGAAGCCCCTTCCTTTGCCTTATCTTTCGATTTCTTTGGAAAGAAAGGCCTTTACGTCGGGCAAGACACCAGTCTCAGGCTTAGCCATCGTATGAGTATCATTGTAGATTCTGGCGAAGCGAACAATATCCTTGAGGGTAAGAGGCTGGTTCCTCCTAACCTCTAGCTGGTAGTCTCTGGGCAATCCCAGTATGAAATGCAACTTTACTAGCAAAGGATCTATTCTAGTTGCAAAACAAGAATAGACCCCTTGAAAGTCTTGCAAATATTGATCCAGGGGCCGGTTCCCCATATGAATTGTTGCATACTGACGATGAAATTCAAAGTCATCAAGAATAGGAAGGAAGGCCGCCTTAAAGGCCTTACAGAAATCCTCCCAATTCCTAGGAACTTCAGGCTTACCCCTTATATCTTGCCACCAGGTAAATGCTTTACCTCGTAGGTACATGACGGCGAGATTGATCTTGTTGTCCTCGGATGAATCGTGCATGGAAAAGTGCGAATTCCATCGATCCAGCCATTGCAAGACCGCCTCCGGGGTTCTATCCTTCGTTTCCCCAGCAAAAACTTCAGGGGTAAACAAGGGTTGATGCACCAATTGCCTTAGCTGCGTCAATTCCTTGAGGTCTTGTTGATCCCGACTGTGCTTAGCTTGCATATCCACAATCTGTTGCTGTAGACTGTTAATAGCCAGCATCAAAGCATCAGGGTCTAAAACAGAGGCAGATACTGTAGCCTCATGAGCAGGGGACATAGGCTGTGTAGTAGGAGTAGGCTCCATTTTTACAGAGAGAAGAGAGTTGAATTAAGAAGAGAAGATAGAAGAGAATCAAAACCTACTCAAGGAAGGTAGATACAAGACTACTCTTGTTGTCTCTTCACAAACCAAATGGTATTGTCCATGGCTGCCAAGAGGATTAAGACAGAGCAAGGAGAAGGATGCACCACCACCTCCACCTCATTTCTCACAAAACAGATGCATGGAAGAGGCATACCTCTCTCTTCATGCTATCCTAACAACTGCCAAGTGGCCTTGCCTTGCCACCTAGCCTCCACCTCAGCCTTCTGGCCTTCACCTAGCAATTTGCCAGGTGGCCTACAGCCCCCCTCCCTCTTCACTTTATCTTGTTTTCCTTCAGCTGGTCCATCGCTGATATACAGGGACAGTTTTGGAGAAAACACTTCTAGCAAGAAGGGAGGGCCCCGATTTCCCTGGTCAAGGATTGGAAAGAGAGCGGAATAGAAAAGTGCTGCCTGTAGACACCTGTCTGGGCCCAAACAGTGCCACGTGGCGGTTTCCTATTCGTTTCCTAGAGGAGCATCGCTGATCAGACAGTGATCAGAAGTTTTTACATTTCAACTCGCTGAGGAGGGCCCATCGCAACAGATCTATACTGCAATCTGAGCGGAACAGAAGCAGGAAGGACCACCACCTGTCCTTTCCTGGACAGTGCCACGTGGCAGGGCTTCCATGGGCCCCCACAACTGTTTTTCCTAACTTTTTTTTGTCAAAATTTTGACTTAGAAGATGCATAAAAAATGCATTTTAAATTCGTTTTGAAATCCGTCAGAAGCATTGAAACTTACAAGAAAAGCTCTATGGATCAACGTACCTGCTTTCAGCATGCAGTGGCTTTGATACCATATGTTACAAGCTCACTTACTACAAACCTCAGGTGCCGGTTAACCACAAGAGACCGAACGATTCACGTTCCACCCCACCATAGGACCTAAACCGGGTCCACCCACCGTGCCCTGGCCTGTGACTGTATCAAGCTGGATCCGACCTCCATCCCAGACGGCGTCCCATACCACCGCCCAGGCTCTCAACCATCTCCTGCCTCATGCTAGCAATACATCTTGGCCGTGCACACGCTCTCCATCCACCTCCTCCTAGGTAGACAGAATGGATGGCGAATGAGTCCTCCTCCCCTTGTATACCTCCAAGGAGAGAGACGCCAAGCCATGTGCACTCCTGGATCATGACACGTGGCAACCATGCAGGTTCACGAGTCACCGGTCAAGTCTACAGGCCCAGTCATCGTCTGGTCTCAAGTCTGGGTTTGGGAACCAAGGGAGTTGGGTCCCTAACAACTGGAGCCTGCACGGCATGTGTGATAGTACGTCTCTGTGTAGGATGCCTGGTGATCCTGGTAGTAGCGTGATGGTGGGGAGTACACTGTCTCTGATCTCTATGAGCATGTGAGTCGTCGTCGTTAGAATCATCATCTTCGGGCAGTAAATCATGTGATCTCTGCCTAGTGAAGAATGAATTGATCAGTGGCTGTGACTGAAAATGCTGGGGTGTCCTGTATAAATCTCTCCGTAGTATGACCATCTCGCGTACCAACAGAGCAACACATTGTGGGTCCTCATAGGCTATAAGGGAGCGTTGGGTGGTAGGCATGTTGTAGCCCTGACCGTGGAGACGCTGAGGAGGATAGTGCAATCTGTATGTATCGTTTGTCTGTCTCTGGTACCGCCTGTATCCTCTGTGTATAAGTAATGAGCTGGAGAGCTGCCTCGATCTGGATAGGTGGAATTACAAACTCGGCCAAAAGAATCTCATGTGGACGCACGGAGCAACAGAGAGAGAGAGAGAGAGAGAGAGAGAGAGAGAGAGAGAGAGAGAGAGAGAGAGAGAGAGAGAGAGAGAGAGAGAGAGAGAGAGAGAGAGAGAGAGAGAGATGCGAGAGAGCTAAATGCTACTATTTTGGATCCATATGTGCTGAATGTGGTGTTTGGCTATTATTAGTGCATATAAGACAGAGTAGTACATCTCAAGTGTGTAGTAATCAGGGAGCATAGTAACTCCACAAAACAGCTAAAGAAATATAATTTGAAATAGAAATGCAAGCTGAATTGCATAATGTCTATCACTAAGAGAATAACCACAAAGATAGAAGTAAATCCAAGACAGAGCACTGTATGTGATATTAGCTAAGACCACTAAAGAAGTCTGTAATACGAGCCCCCAAAGATGATACTGCAGTAGAGGATGGGCGACGAGAAATGCTAGTCCACTCTGACTCGGGAATCCCAGTGCACCAGGCCTCCCTTGCATACATAGATGTGGGTGTAACAATAGTGTCAAATAGGTCACACCTACTCGGGGCATCTCGAATGTGCTTCTTGAAATAGAAATGCTCCAGACTAACCAACGAGGCATGACCCTTACGTAGTCTAGCTATGGCGGCGTGTCTCATACTGAAAGCAGGGCTAGTGAAGGAAGTCCCCAAATAAGTATAAGAGGATACCACATCAAGTGGATGTCCCCCTAGAGTGAACACCTGTCACTGCATAAAGGTCCTGGAGGTATTAAAGATCATGATATGGGTTTTCCTAGTATGCACAGTCAAACCAAATAAGTCTCCAAAGACCTGGAATGTATCCAAATGCCGCTGTGCCCCGCACCAGAAGAAAAAAGCAATGCCACGCCATCAGCATAAAGTAGAATGGAAATGAGTATATCACCAAGCTTGCAGCCAATACCAACCAAAGAGCGTGGGGGAGAGGGAGCAACCCTGCTTCACCCCAATAGTACTCCTAACTCTCTTAGAAAGACCCTCCTCCGATCTGAAGCATTCCCAAATCTGCTCATATAGTGCCATGACCGCCAATATGGTACCAGTGGAAAAATCAAGATCCCTCAACCTCTGGATGAGCATATGACGTGGGACCGAGTTAAACGCTTTCCAGAAATCCACAAAACAACAATAGACTCTCTCATGTCTGGACCTGGCCTCCTCAATGATAGCTCGAAGTGTGAACACATGATCAATGGTGGAGTGCTGTGTCCTGAAGCCGGCCTGCCCCAAAGCATGTAGTAGACGTGTCTCTGCCTCACAACTGATCGATGTTTGAAGGATAGTGCCATAAAGTTTAGCTACAATTACGATGTTTCGATGGGAAGGCCATAGAGGTAGCAGGGCGCGATCCGTAGGAGAGGGATTAGATGGGGAGTGATCAGGTGCTGAGCCCAGATTAATGGAAAGAAAGGAATGGTTAGATAATGTAGTGGGAGAAACAATAAAGTCAGATAGAAAAGGTGTAAGAGATGGAGACCCCATGAAATAATCCACGACACTATGCCCACCACTATGGGGGTGGCAAGTATAATCAGCAGATCTCGGCCAGTCGGATAAGCCATTGAAAATGACAAGCTCATGGGCCTCACCTAGTAAAAGAAAGTGCTCACCATATGTAGAGACCGGGCCACCATCATCAGCAGATATCCTATCAATCCCCATATCCATACTATCCATGGCATGTGTCCTAAAGGGATCATCAGTGATCGTATGAAACTCTGTCTGTCTAGAGGAGGTCCTGGCGTTGAAGTCACCTGCTAGAAGTATATAACTAGCTCCGCATAAAGAAGAATATCTGATGAGATATCAGCATAGGGGGGGCCCGTACTATCAGCGAAAGTCGAAGACTCCGGTGGAAAATAGCAAACTGCCAAATACAAATCCCTATCAAGCCCAATACTCCGTCCAAGAAATCGAAGCCACATGTAGCATGCATGCTCATCTTGTCGAACCAAATCAATGATAGGCTGTAATGAGTCCCTGTATAAGCATGCAACTCTACCAGAACCTCTGCCTCCTACAGATCTAGTCTCTGATCGAAAGCCGAAAACCATCCGAATCCATTAAACTCTGGTAGCCCTCGAAATTGACTCTCATGAGTCTCAGTGAAAAGAAGGATGTCCCCTTGTATTATGAAGTCTGCTAAATCTCCTGCAGTTGCTGAAGAATGGATGCCGTTACAATTCCATAGACCAATACGTAGATGATGTGGGTGATGTGGATGGGGTCTCGGGCTGCTCCTACGCCCAAGAGCCCCAACTTCCTAGGCACTAGAGGTAGATGGATCACGATCCAAGTATCGAACCTGACCATCCCGCAAACCGTCCCGATGCTTTAGCCTCCTGAAAGATTTTCTTACGTTCCTGAACCTAGATAAAAGTAAGATCCTCATCCAAGAAAATTTGTGTGCCTTTTAATTTAGACTTGAGTCTCAGTACTTTGGTTCTTTCTTTTGTTTTGAAGCGAATAATGAGAATTATATTGTCTTTTTTGGTACGCCAAGCATTATCCAATCCATTTGTATTGAAACTCAAAGTAGTATTTAAGAAGGATGTCGCTTCTTTCACAGCATCATGAGTGTCGAGAACACATCGAACTCGAACATTGAGAGCTTTGGAATCACGTAATTCTTCTTCAGAGATGGTGGCTGAGATAACAGTAGACATATGAGCGGTATTACCTTCTTCTTTATGAAATAACGAAGCCCAAGTTTTTGTAGCCTCCTTATGTTCACTCAAGTGACGTTCTAGCTCATCGATTTTGCTTGTCATTGGGGATGGCGTTCCTTCCAATGTCTGGATTTTCTGTTTGAGAGCCATATTGTCCTAGAGCAACGTGGACATAGTCAGCTTAAGCTGTTGTACTTCGGATCGTAGCGCATCCACCTCTGCTTTTAGGTAGCCCTCAAATGCTTTCCTTGGCGTGTAGCTGTCGTCTCCGTAAGGAGCATTTTTGGTAGAGCATGATAGGTAGGCAGCAGACAACGAAGGAACAGAAGGGATGACTGTCCCCCCAGCGTTGGAGTCAACTGCAGCAGCACTGGAGGCATTCCCAGCAGCACTGGAGATGTTCTGAAGTGGGTTTGAGCTATTTCCATCATTGCTGGAGGCAGAGGTGGAAGCAGAGACATCGCTGGAGGCAAGAACAGTGTTGGAACCAACAGTGGGCAGCTTTGGAGGTGATGCACTGGAGGTATTGGGGGCAGAGGCAGCGCTAGAGGCATCAATGGGAGATGCGTTGGAGGTACTGGAGGCCACTGATGGTAACGTTGGAGCGCTGGAGGCATCAATAGGAGATGCGCTGGAGGTACTGGAGGCCACTGATGGTAACGCTGGAGCTGGAGGTCTGCAAACGCTAGAATCAGCCACGCTGGAGGTCGCGTTGGGGCTGCTTCCTGGAGCGGGGGGAGTTACCTCCCCCACGCTTACGTGGAGCCATGAAATGTGCGGATGGAGCTACAGCAAAAGCGATGAGGGAGATAAAGCTATGGCACCATGGAGATCCGCGCCCTGGAGATCCGCAAAAGAGAGAGAGAGAGAGAGCGAGAGAGCTTTATTAACGTCTTTTCCATGCCCAAAGGCGTATAAGACGAAAAGGAACAACATAGGAGATGGAACTCGGACGGAACAATGCCGTCAACAGAAAACTAAACTAAAACATAATTCGCTATGTAAAAAAGCTCATCTCTCACGCAGGAGAGGAAATAAATGACCGTAGCTCAAACATCTCTCACGTAGGAGAGGGAGAAGAATCTGAAATTTTAAGTAATGCAATGTAAGGCCTTGTCCTCCGATTAGGATGTATAGAAAGTAATGTCTTTTTATGACTCATTTTGAAAAATTTAAGTTGTAATTTGAAACTGAACAATGTTTAAGTTTTGTAGAGACATTTGATGGACTATGAAAGGCCTATGAAGGTCCCTTGTGGACATGTGTAGATGATGAAAGGTCTCTTTGTGGATGTCAGGAAATGTCCCTGATTGGATTTAGGGTTTTGTCCCTTATTGGGTGTCCCTTAGTGGACGTCAAGAAAGTCTCTTAATCATAGTTATAAGGAAGGTCCCTCATTTGACATAACAAAAGTTTTGGACTTATATGGACCATTTGAAGGAAAGAGCTAGGAACAACTTGATTTGACGTAAGTGATATCTTTTTGGGCTCAACCATAAACTTCCCTATCAGCGATTCTTGCAGCGAATTGCGATTCGCTACAACTATGCACTAGAGACATGGCATCCAACAGTGGGTGATCAGTCCATTTGGCATGCATGCTCTTCGTGACTTAGAGGGTACCACCCCCATACCCCACCATGGACCTGTTACCCGCTTGGTCACCCTGACTACTTGCCAGCTAGCATCTTGTCATACACTTACGGCTAAGGCCCAGTCATGATTTCTCTGCTTTCCTGGCAGCTTGTCAGATGGTCACACCCAATCACGACTTATGATGCACCTGTCCCACAGGTGTCCCTTTTGGCTGCTGGCAGTCGCGATTGTTGCCTTGGGGCCCTCGGTAACCGACATGTTGAGGTAACATTAGAACTGAACCGGGCCCTAACATTGTGGCCTTCAGTGCTTGATTTCTTTCTTGTAGCTAAAGAGAAATTCTAAATCTAACAAATGTTCAAATGGAAATTTATGACTTCGGCCTAGTGGTTTGTAATCTTGAGTTATAGATGGGTTACATGCGTGGGCGTGTCTGGTTAGCTTTTTCCAAAGAACATGTATCTCAACAAAGCGGGACGATGTTTTACATGTGACATGTTGGCGAAGGTGGTGTGGCCCTTTGCAAGGACATGTGCTGTTGTCTCATGAAGTGAGACAATATTCTTTCAGATTCACAATTCCGGTCACATCAGTGAGTCATGAGATGATAAAAGATGGAAAAAATGAATGAATGAGGAAGTCTTACTGCTTTGACAACAAGACCATTCCTATGATGCATATATTTTTTCCAGTCCCTGCACTATGTTTTGGGGGTTTTTTGTCTGACTGGAATGAACACAGCTTATCTTCTCTCTTTCATGGGGGCCAACCTCATTATAATTCAATCTCTGTTATTTCAGACAAACCTTTACAACTTTTAAATGGAGAAGTGGAATCTGATGCAAATGCTGAAACGTAAACTTTTTCATCTTGTTGTGTGAAGTATATATTGTAGAGGTACTGATGGTTATTTTTTGGTCTTTCTGCAGGATCGCAAGGTTGTTACAATATTCAGTGCTCCAAACTACTGTTATCGGTGTGGTAAGCCGTTTTCTATGGATGTGGTCGCAAAATGCTATTTTCAACATGACTTGCATAAGTTGCATTATATGTAGCGTAGCAGGATTCCTGCAGTTGGCACAAAAGATGAAGGTAGCACTAGAACTAGACTTTTTAAGGTAGCAACAATAAAAAAGACCCATAGAAACATAGCTTGTACTGAAAAAGATTCAAATGGCTGGTGGAAATGTAATAAAGCATGAATGACTTGGCATCTGTTATGCTGAAAACTGGCCAATCATCAGTGTTGTTTTACTTTTAACCATGTTGACTGATTTGAATTCTGTCCCTTGGATTGCAGGTAATATGGCTTCTATATTGGAAGTTGATGACAACATGGGCCATACATTCATTCAGGTTCTTGAGAATTGTACTGTTTTGTAGGCGTTAAATTGTTTCTTCTCAGCTAAGTATTAACCAATTCTGCGTGGTCTGTTTGCATTCACATGCTAACATTCAGCAGTGGTGATGTATTTCTTGTTATCTTAGTGAGAAAGAATCGTGATTTGAAGCCCTCCGAACCAATGCCTTAAAAAAAGAAAGTGATTTCCTTTGTTTTCTTTTTGAGATTTAAAACACAAAAGTCAGGTCGTTTGCTAAAGAACAATTGAAGCCGGGAAAATAAAATGTATATTAATTTGATTCCATGAGTCAACTGGTAACTATGGCTGCTAATTTGAGGCTATGATTTTCTGTTGCCAATCATCTCACATGGCAGTGATTTTAGTCATCAGCTCACATGTGAAAATGAATGGTTTTGAGTAGGGCACCTAAAACCGCACTGCTTATTTACAATGGCAGGACCTGCATTTGTGTTGGTCTGCATGATCTGATTGTGCTCACAATATTGAAGGTTCGCATTCACTTTGTTGATTTGCGTATGCAGTTTGAGCCTGCTCCAAGGCGGGGAGAACCTGATGTTACAAGAAGAACACCAGATTACTTTCTATAGTCAGCAGATGCTTTACAATCACTTCCACCCATGCCCGACGATTTTCCTTCAGCTTATCTGCTCATATGGTAATGCTGAAGAAAGAAGAGTTCATAAGATGAAGTTGATTGGCTTTTTGGTGGGGTGATGGTTGCATTGGTGGATTGTCAAGGTTTCAGCTTAATATCCATCGTCTCCTTGGAGCGAATGGCCCCTGCCAAAAGCTTTTGCAATCAAAAGTTTATGCAGCATACAGGCTCAAACATGCAGCTGAGGCACTTAAAGTTTGTCAAATGTATTGATTGCAGTGCTATTTATTTTCCCATTATGGGGGGGTCCTTCTTTTTATGAGGTTGTTATGTTTGCTAGTAGTCCTGTATGGTGTATGCATATGAAAGGTGAATCTCTCGCCAAATTGGCAGTAGCCAAGGTCACTGGTCTCATTTTACTGTTGAAAGACATGCAGGTTGTTCGCCGACCCATCTATCCTACCAGGTGTTTGGCAATTGCTCAATGCTTGTGTATCAAATGTTCGAACAGATGCTGTAATTTGAAATTAAAAGGGGATGGGCTTGGTAGAATCAACTTTAGCGTCACTTTATCTCTTATATGTATAATTTGCCTTTATGCAAAAATGACCTTAAGTTTCCGAGGCTCATCCTAATGAATATGTTGATGTTTTTGTTTTTTCTCAAGCTCCTATTCTTTATTTCCTTATTATTGTACCTTACAGCAAAAGATCAATCTTTTATTTTGCTCTTTTTAACATCGTTTTGAAAATGACTCTTGGCCTCCATATGATATCTGTGCTCTTTTTGATCATGAATTTTAACCCAGTTCTGTCTATGCCCACCAGTTGTTCTCGTATTGTTCTCTTTCTACACATGAGATCAAATAATATGATATGCATCTCCCACTCATCCTTAAAAGTTTAAAATCTAGTTCCAATTAACTTTAGAGTTTACTAACTATATTAGGTTTGGGAAATGCAATCATATTGACTTACTGTAGCTTCATATTGCTTTGTATAAGTCTTTTTGTCTTTGCTGTAGTGATGGCTGAAGTTTATTTAGGTTTGTATTTTTCAATCTACAGAACGTTTTCTAATATGACTTGCTCAAATCTATCAGGGAAAGAAAGCTGGCGCATATTACTATTATTGCTTGCTCAGCTCATTAGAGACAATTGTCTCTCTGAGCTAGTTGTATAAGGAATCCAATCAGGATCGGTGGAATCTTACATACCCTCAAATTTCAAATGCGGCATCTGCTATATATTGATATTTCAACTACTTAAAACTAAGGTCATATATGGCTGGCCCATATTTGGTGGGAACCAGACCCGTTCATATTGGGACTGTTGTATGGTCGAAATTTTTGAGGATCACAAGTATGCTTACATTGTAGGAAAAAATGAACATCTTTGGTCTACATACAATTGGATAGTAGTGATCATGAAAATAGGGTTAATGGAAGTCATAAAAAGGATGCTAGGAAAAGAAGGGCAAAGAGAAAGGAGAAAGAGCATTTTAGTTTCAGAATAGAGGATAGGGTGCATATCATGGATCCAAGCGAATGACATTCAGATAAGGAGTCATTTATAAAAATTATGGGGATTGATTAGAAGCATTCCCAACTGTCAATATGAGGTACTTGTGGACTGGGAGTACAATCTGTAAATGATGTGCACAAAGGACTACAGAGAATGGCAAATATGCTATTAACATTGGAACGTCAAAGTAAATCGTGATGAATGAGGTGCATGATCAAAACATCTTGCAATTTTTTAGTTGTCATTCTGTCAATGCGTACTTTATGCATTGGGAAATTTTTGAAGCAAGCATTTGAGCTTATTATTATTATTATTGTTATTGGTGCATTTAGTCCTAGATAAATTAGAAGCTTTAGGTAGAAACATTTACTTATGTCCTGAACAAAGAAGCAAAGTTGGCACTTATCTTGGGTCCCTCTTCTTTTGCACGAGAAATATCACGTATGCCTTGAAACACATTGTGGATTTCTCCATACATAATATTGAAAATGCTCATATTTTATTATGGATTAAATTTCCTTCTTTGTAGCTAGATTACAAGGTTAAGTCTTTGCTGCGTTTTGAATCACCCATTTGCTACTCAAGGAAAGAATGGATGAAGATAAGTACATATAGCCTTAAGCACATCTACATGCATGTGGACTATGGCTTTTGTGTGAGACACCTCAAAGATTAGAGAGCTTGTGAATGAAAATGGAGATGTCTATCTGCAAAGAATAAATGTGAAGAGTTTCCAAATTCATGTTTTAGTTGCAAGGAGCTTGGACATTTTTTATAAGAGCAACCAGAAATACATGAGCAAAAATGTACACTGTGCTCCCTACCTTATCATTCAATTGGGCAAAAAGTAACTAATTTTAGATATGTAAAAAAAAAGGATCAAAATTTTAAATAACGACCAATTTCATAAAATCATAGTAGAGGATATAGAGGTTTCTATATGTTTTATGTCTTGGTATGTAAGGTGAATAAGTAACAACATTCTAAAATGATGTTGAGAGATTGCTTTGATCCAATAGGGATCAATCCACCTAGATTGTATTACAACATGAAGCTTTTTCTTTAAATTGATATAATTATATTGCTTTGCTTGAAAATGGAACTTAGGGTGGTTGTTTGTCTTCAAAAGGAATGCCATATAAATGTCAAGGTGTATTGCACCTTGTGAAAACCTTGCTATTTGTGTTAAATATGATTTGAGGGTATATGAATATCTTATAGAAATGAGAGGCTTTGAGTTATAGGTAGGAGGACCTCGAGTTACAAGTAGAAGGGTAATTTTATCGTGTATGTGCAAGAAACTTTTCCAACTCGAGCCAGAGAGGGAGAGAGGGCGTGGAGAATAATATAAGGAGGACAATGGATTTCATTACAACTAGATTTAAGTTGATTTTTTGTGTGTGCATGTGTGCTCTTGTAGAATTTTGATCAATTCAGATAGTAGTTAGAAAAAGCTATCTTGTGTCTTTGAATCTCAGATGTATTTAATTCAAGCATGTGTTGATAACTTGTTTGATTACTAGTAGAGTTTTTTCTACTTGGTATTAGAGCAAAGTACTGTAGCTTTCTTATAGTTGGATTTTGTCTTGATAGCATTTTGAGAAGACATTTGGTCAAGTGTGAAGAATTAGCACGTTGCATGTGTGAGACATTGACTACAATGGTTGGATGTTGAGAAGTGTGTGGATTTTCTACATGCATGAATGAGGCGTAGGGATGAGGCTCGAAAGCTCCGAATGATTATAAAAATATTGTGTGGTGTTGGTTGCAAGTCTGAAGATAAGTTGCATTGTCATTAGGCATCTGTAAAGGCAATTAGAGACTTGAGCAACAATTGATAATTTTGAGATAAAATTCAGTAGAAATCGGCCTAAAAAGTTTGAGTACAATATAATTATTACTTGGTTTGTATTGTTGTAGCTTGTAGTTACTTTTGTTGGAGGTTTGAAAGGTTTTCAAAAGAACCTTGCTACAACAATTGTTTTCACCAATCAAGATACAAGGTTTTTGTGGATGCTTTAGTACAAAGAATCCTTGAAGGCCTTCATTTTGCATGCCAAATATCAACTTTCACTGCAAGATATATTTCTCATTGTGTTCTATGGATCATTCTTAATATTTTTTGAGGTCAGTTGCATCAATCAAGAGATATATTCATGTCAATCACACAAACCTTAGATCAATCACATCATTTTGGAAGTCTTCACATGTGTGAAAATGCTATGATACAATGAATTTGAATGAAATCCATTCAAGAAGTGATACATGTACATCTACATCATTTCTTCAAGGTGAAAATTTTTAGCAACAATTATTCAATGTAGCAAAATATCTATGAATAAATTTTTGAAAAAAGTGTACATATTTTATTTTGGTATCTTTTGGTTTGTGTTTATGAGCTAGAAGTAGTTGGTTCAGAGGAAGATCTTACCCATTTGGAGGACTCATCGCTTAGTGTTCCTTTGGAACCTGAAAAGGTACTCAGAACCAGAGATAAACAATTGAGAAATCGTTCTATTTCTGAGTGCTTGATTAGGTGGAAGGGACGGACTGAGGATGAGGTCCACCTCTTACAACAGAGTGAACCCCAATCTATAAGGATTTGAGTTCCACCTCTTACTTGATAATAGGAGGCCTCTGCATTAAAAACATAACTCAAGTTGAGATAATCTAAATTGCTAGCTCCCACATGGCTATCCATCTTTCGGGAATTACCATGGGGCTCACAACTGTACATTTTAGCCTAGCACTAATAATTCTCGTGCTCTCAGACTCGGCTCTCAACTTCATCTCTGCTGGAAATCCTTTTTGGGTGATGAGACATTGCATCGACACGTCAGGGGCATGGCATCGGCTAACATTATCCTCCCCCTATAGTGTTGCAGGTCCCACTACAATGTCTCAACTTTGACGCATGATTCAATGTAAATCATGGCTTTGAATTGATATTCTATGATTTCATTGTGAAATTAAACCAATTGTCATTTTATTGTTTATGTTGACATGCTCAAATTTTTTGGAATTTGATATTGTTTTTTTTATGGCATTAAATTCAGTAGTAATTGTTGTATCATTGTAGTGGACAACATTTGAAATTAATGGTTTCATCTATAAATGTAATGATATGATCCAAAAACGTATTCCTTCAAAAAATGGATACCATATTTTGTCAAATAGCTTGGGTCCTCAATCAACTTGTCAACTATTTGTTGTATCATTCAAATGCTGAGGCACAGAAATATTGAAAACAAAAGGATTATCGGCACTATCTTAAGGTTTTCAAAATGAGCATATTTGAATTTAAAACTCTCAACAACCGTATAGTTAGTGATTGAAAGCTTGGATTTACTAAAGTTGTAGACAGATTGAATGTACATGAACCTAATAGTAGAAGAAGAGAAAGCAATTAAAACACCAAAAGAGCTAGAATGTATATATTGTACAAATTCACATGAGCTCTATATTTGTGGTCGAGCAATGTTTCATTAAAATGACAAGTGAGACATTAGCATTCTTGAAGAGTTCCTCTTGGCATTGCAAGTTATATAGTTAACAATTAAAGTGCTTGTTTAGTGTTGTCATTGTTAGTGCTTTTCCACCATGGCAATGCACTAAGACGCACTAAGAAAGATACTATTGGGACCCATTGGCCACTTTTATTCAAACATATACTTTAGGACAAAAAAATACTTCTTTTGGAAATTTGTTATAAAAGTTAAGGAGCACAAGGCATATTGGGTTTGTCAATATGGGTCATGTTGATGTTTGTTGAATGAGTGACACATGTATACTTTTTTACTTTTCAAAGACACATGAGTTCCTCTAAAATATTGAATAATATTTTCTATTTGAGGTTTCCATCATTGGTAGATAATGTTTAAAGAGTAAACTTTGTGGGTGGAGTATTGTGATTTGAGAAAAAGGGGGGATACGAACAAAGTCATAAAGTTTGAGTAGTGTCGACATAACATTGAAATGAGAAACACATATTGAAAAAAGCTATATAACATAGTATTGGGTCCATAATGTGTACACACACACACACACACACACACACACACACACACACACACACACACACACACACACACACACACACACACACACACACAAAAAGAGAGTTTGTTGTCCTCTACAATGTTATTTGTGTAGTCACTCATCTAACCATGTATTCACAAGGTTTTAATGCATGGATAAATATTTGGAGACAACATGTGCTAAAAGATATTTAGAAAAACTATTTGATATGTTCCTTCTTGGCTCATATGATGATGGAAAGACTAAAAGATAAATAGATTATATATTTCAACAACTGACAAAATTAAAAACTTATATGTTTGAACATGTAGGAATCATAAGTGTAAACTACATGTTTACAATGAGGTAATGCTCACTAAATCACTTCTATATTTTTTATGTGGCACACTCTTCATTTTTAACAAAAGAGGCTTCATTGGTCACATAAAAAATGATTGGATATAAAGAGTTTAATTTACTTCATATGTTGGCACTTAGAGGCCAAACTTATCATTGTTGTGAACATCCTTTCTTTACAACTTTGGATTCACAATGCTAAGAAATTTTTTATTTTTCTTGGAATTACTAAAAGGAAATTTAAATTATAACATGAAATGCATGACATGTTTGATGAGGTGGCATGAGAGTAGAATGAAAACCAAATGAACTAGGACATGTGGTGTGATGGAGAAGTCAATGAAGATTGAAAGATGTAAAAAATAAGGACCTTAGTAGATGAATAAATTTGTAATTCTTCTAGAAAATCTACTTAATGAGGACCTTGAATGGATTCTATCAATCCACAAGAGTGATTGATTGCATTACAACCTTCATTTCTATCAAACTACAAAGCTATAAATGAAACAATTTTGATATGTAAGCAAAAACAATCAAAACTAAGTGTAATGGATCAAAGAGGACTCACCAAGTTGGGTGCCCTATCCATCTTCATTTGAATAGTAATAATGTAAGGATCGCCAAGTGAAGATATACCTAGATCATGTTGCATGCAATAAAAAGGACACTTGTGGAGCCAAACCACCCAACCAATAGGAAACGAATAGTCATATCCATAATGGCTTCACCCCTGAGCCATGGTGACTGAATGTAAGAGAGGAGAGGATCTTGGCTCTTGGAAATATGATATTAGAATGAGGATTAGGGAGATTTTCTACAAGATATATAGGCCCCAGAAGTTGAGGAATATTTCCTATAAAATCTCATATTCCAAGCCAAAAGCATTTGATCTCCTATTCTTGTACCAAAAGCAGTCAATCACCATGCAAAAGCTCCATAGGTCCAATTAGAGCACCTGGGCCCTCACAAGATGATTAATTACAATTTTGGCCTACTCCGGAATGATGTGGCATAATTAATAATCTTGTACACTAGAGTACCAAATATCGAAGTCTAGGATTATGCCGAATCCTATATACAAGACATAAATTTTTGGCCTACTCTGAAATGATGTGGCATAATTAGTAATCTTGTACACTAAGCCATAAATTTTTCTATTGGGTCTGATTCTCTCCAAATTAGTAATGTCCATTTTACATGAAACACTAGGTGAATTATCACCTTACATTGGAGATCAATGTTTAAAAGTTAAAGAAACAAACAATTATAGTCCAAGACTATCCACAATTTCTTCAATCAATCAACCTACATTAGATCTTAGTATTCAAACAAAGATTAGGCTGACCTATACAGACATTTTTGGAAATAAGATTAAGATTAAAGTTCTATTCCCACCTAATCCAATCCATATAAAATTGGTACTTGGTAAGCCAATCAGTGAAACCTAAATTTAATCTTTACCACTACTATCCATAGTTATGAATAACTCACAGCTCAATATCCTCCAAACTCCTCTAGTTTCAGATTATTCGCAACAATTCCTATAGATTTTCTATGATTTCACTAGGATAGTTCACTTACTCGATTTCTCTCAAAAATCTATGCAACCGGTTGATCCATTGAAAGTATTATGATTCTAATCTATATCTCATAATTTTTCAAAATGCCTTGAATCAAATTAGCCAATAAATTCCTCCGTTAGTGTTACCATCACAGGTAATCACTAACAATTGGTCTACAGATCACTTTTGCTTAAGAATTTTTTTTTTTGAATCACTGGTGTACCCCAATATAGGATCAGATTCACAACCAATTCTAGGAAATACTTCTAGCTATTGAATTCTCTCATGTTCCTTAAGCATTTCTTCACTGTAGATCAACACATCATCTAAGAATACCACTCCACATTGACCCATGTATGGACGAAATATATTGTTCAAAGACTGTTGAAATGTGACAAGCGTATTCACTGAACCAAAAGGAATATTAAGAATCACAATATAACTGAAAACAATACTGTAATAGATATCCAATATCCATTTCAGAATCGATAAAACAAATTTCAAGTTTTTTTTTATAAGTAGTTGTTATAAAAAACACTCTATAATAGAAAAGAATCCAAATTACAAAATTATTGTATGGAACAAATTCCAACTGCTTTTTGTTTGCGTATTTCAGCGATTTAATTCAAATCCAATTGCAACACAGAAATGGTTCCATGAATGGATTATCATTCGACTACGATTATATATCTGAAAGCAATCTAGAATCCAAAAGGAGAATTTAGGAAGTAAGCAATGTCAGAAGAGATTGAATTGATGAAGCAAAATCAGGCGTGGACACTTGAATCACTTCCCAAAAGAAAGAAGAAATTCAACTATAAATGGATATACAAAAAGAAGTTGAGATCAGATGGCAGTGTCAGAAGATACAAAGCTCGACTTGTCGCTAAAGGCTACACTCAGAGATATGGTATCGAGTACTTCGATACATACTCCCTGATGGTCAAAATGTTGAGCATCTGACTACTCCTCTCTTATGCTACAAAGTATGATCTGGAAGTACACTAGATTGATGTAAAGGCAACCTTCTGCCACAGAGACCTAGACGAAATTTTTTTCATGAAGCAGCCTGAAGGATATGAAGACCTGAACAATCGAGACTACGTTTGTCGGTTGCATAAATGTATCTATTGTCTTAAGCAGACATTGCGAGCTTGGTACAAGAAGCTCGATAGTCTTCTGAAGACTCTAAGCTTCACTCCTACACAACCTGGCTACAATGTCTATATCAAAAGAATAGAAAAGAAGTTTGTGATTTTGACATATTTGTGGATGACTCTATGATAATAGAAAACTATCTGACATTAATTAATAAAATGAAGAGTCAGATATCTACAAATTACGAGATCACAGATCTAGGAAAAACGATGAAATGTCTGGGGCTACAAATCAAAACAGACCGAACAAGTTTAACCAGTCTGAATATGTTGAAAAGGTATTAAAGCAATATGGGATGATTGAGTGCAAAGAGAAGGCGACATCGATTATAGCCAAAACCATATTGTTGAAGCAAGATTGCCCAAGCACAGATGAGAAAAGACAAAATATGGAGAGAATACCATATCAAAATTTGATCAATAGTCTAATGTACCTTACAGTATGTACAAGACCCGATTTAACATTCTCTGTCTACTCACGCAGTCAATTCTCCACCAATCTTGATATGCAACATTGATATATGGCAAAACGAATCTTGCAATATTTGAAGGGCACCCACAATTTGGGGTTGATCTACGAAAGAGAGAAGGAATATATTCTACAACATGTGAAAGATTCAACTAGTTTGATCATATTTGCTATATTTCCATATTTGGCATATTGAGGCCAACTTTATTTTTAGACTTAGAGATTGACTTTTCAAAGTTCATTAGTCTAAATGTCATTTGAATAAATACTTTTTGAAAGTGTGGGAAGGTTAGAAGGTGAGTTTGAGTAGGTTCAAATTTGAATGTTGGGTACTTTGAATCTAGGCCAAAAAATAGTAGGGTTGGCATTTTGGAGGGAAAGCCAAGTGGCCAAATAGGTTTCGGACCTGCTATAAAAGGATGTAACTCCTAGAGAGAGTGATATTCTCTCTTCTCTATCTCATTTCATGCTTATACATGGTTCTCTTGGGTTCTGTAATTGCATGCAATTTTATGTGTAGAATGATCTATATTTATTATTTTTTGATCCACACGTGTGAAATATAGTAGCTTGCTGGTTTTGTACGGACATCAAAAGTAATTTATCATTTCATTCAAGTTTGATCAAGTTCCATTAGTGTTTGCATCTCATTTTGTGTGTAGATGCTGATTTTTCTACATTGGTTAGATTGGTAGTGTATTTCTCTTTCTAACCAAAGATCTTTCAAGTGGATTGGATCTCAATGATCTGAAATCTTTCACATGGTATCAGCGCTTGTGTTTTAGGTTATGAAAGAGAAAATAAGATCTATCAATGATTTGGTGAAGATATCAAGGCTAGAGCATGCTAGAGGGGATTCTATACCAAAATTGAGTTTTTTGCTTTTGTAGATTGGATCTTTTGTAGATAAAAAATATAGACTTGATCAATTCCAATTTTTGATTTCACATACTGTATTTGGCAGATTTTTGGATCATTAGATCAGCCTTAGTAATGACTATTAGATCGCATAATCAAAATTTCAGCATTTGCATGTAGATTTGGAATAGTCGATCTTTTGTAATTTTGACAAAACCCTAATTTTAATTGGATCTCTAGATAGTGAGTTTGCTGGACCTCATTTGAGTGTGTTTCAATCTTAGGAAGTGGCAAAAGTCATTAGATTGAGGATAGATCATAGGTTGATCAAGCCTTTCATGATTCTATGTGTTGATTTGCTTGGTATAAGTGCTAGAAGTGAATTTTTGAGATAGTTTCAAATCTTTGCGATTTATTTTGAAAGCATTTGTTGTTGTTCAAAGGAGTGCTTTGTGCATTGAAATGGGTTAAAAAATAAGATCAGGTCATTGCTACATGACAACCTCAATTGGAGTCATGTTGGAAGCCAATGATAGGCTTACCTCAAGTAACTATTCATTGTGACATAAGAGGGCCAAGAAGGCTCTATACATGATCAAGATGAATGTTACCAATGAGCTTCTCAAGGAAGTTGGTAAGTGCACATCATCTTTGAAAGCTTGGGATTCATTGAAGAAGCTTTATGAATCCAAGTCTACTTCTAGAGTGTTGACTCTAAGAAGGCAATTCTTTTCTTGCTTGCAAAGAATGAAGAAAGTTCAAGTACTTTTGTTTTGAGGATGAAAGCACTGAATGATGAGTTGTCTTGCATTGACGAAAGCATTAAGGAAGGAGAGCTTATTCAAGTGATTCTTAATGTCTTGTTGGATGCTCATGCTAACATTGTCCAAAGTATTGCTATTCAAAAGACTTTTCCAAGTCTGATGGGTCTTCAACTGTCAATTCGTGTTGGCTAAATCCAAAAATTGAGTGTATCCACTATCATAAGAAGGGCCATGTAGCCATGGACTACTGCCAAAACCCAAGAAACAAACAAGCTCAAGGTAGACAGGAGAACAATAATAGTTCGTCCTATGTTGAGGAGCCAGAGAGCTCAAAGATGGGTAAAGAAAGATCGAATCATGAAAATTTGACCACCTACATCTGTGCAGACATGTGTGCAGTATCAACACCTGACACACAGGAGGTAATCCTTGATTCAGGAGCTACCTCACACTTCGTCACATAAAGACAGATCATGTTTGATTTTCGAAGTGCAGATCCATCAAGATTTATCATACTTGGAGATGGATCAAAGCATCACGTGAATGGTATTGGTTCACTATGGCTCAACACTAATGATAGAGACAGACGACTCGAAGATGTCTTGTTTGTGCCTACACTACAACAAGACTTGCTATCACTGGCAAGAATAGCTGATGCAGGGATGTGTGCAACGTTCTTAGATGAAGCATGCAATGTTATCTAGATCTACAAAGCCTTTTCCACTTGTACATTCGGATATTCATGGATTTACTACAATTAGCAATAGTGGAGCTAAGATGTATGTAACATTCATTGATGATTTTAGTAGATTTTGTTGGATCTATCTACTAAAGAGCAAGGATGAAGTGTATGATGTCTTTATCAAGTTCAAGAATTCAAGGGAGAACCAAATTTTCACAAGGATCAAGTGCTTAAGGAGTGACAATGGTGGTGAGTACATATCTACCAAGTTCAAGGCCTTTTGTGATGAGCATGGGATCAAGAGGGAGTATACAACATCAAGGACCCCACAACAAAATGGAGTGGTTGAAAGGAAGAATAGGACTTTATGTGAAAGTGCTAATTTTGACAAACCATTTTGAAATCAAACTTGGTTGTGTGCCAATTTCTTGTGCAATAGGTGGCCGAGAGCTATTTTGGATGGAAGGACACCTTTTGAAATGCTATTCAGGAGGAGGCCGAGTGTCAACTTTCTAAGAACCTTTGGATGCACATGCTATGTCAACATTACTCTTGATGATAGGACCAAGGAGGATCCATCTTCAAGAAGAGTCAAAAGAATATCTAAATTCTAGCACATAGTCAAAAGTCCTCAACCTCAAGATTGAAAAAGAGGAAGTTGAATGAGAATATGAATTAATTGAAGCTATCAAGAGGTCTTTCACTAGAAAATAAAGCAATTTTAGTTTGATTAGTACATACAATATCTATTTTATTTTGATAAGAAATCCTAGTTTCCATGTGTGCACAATATGCCATTTTCCATTGAAAAAATTATAGAGTTTCATCCTTGGAAAATAAAGTGCAAATAACATGTGTACATCTATTGTACATTTCATTGATAGTGGAAATAATTATTAGCAACAAATATTCAATTTAGCAAAATTTCTTATTAGTAAACTAAAAATCAAACAAGTTACATTCTTGTTTATGAGCTATTTCATAGATGTTTATTAATGTAAATCATGGATTTGAGTCAATATTATAATTTTATTCTGAGATTAAACTACTTGTCATTCTAATTGTGTGTGTTAACATGCTCAAGTTTTCAAATAATATGAGCTTTGATATTGTTCTGTTTTTGCAATAAATTCATTATAAGTGGTAGTATAATGGTCATATCAATGTAAGGGACAAGATTTAAAATCAATAATTTCATGTATAAATGCTAACAATAATTGCTTTGGGAAAAAGTCTCAAGTCCATTTGTAATAGTACAATTCCAAAAGCCCAACAATGATTAATATTCTTTTTAAAATGAAAATATCTCTTTTCAAAAAGCTGGGTCCCTCAATTAAGTTGTCAGTTATTGTTGTACCATTTAAGGTTAAGGAAGCACACATATGCTAAAGAAATAAGGAGAATCATTACTATTGTAAGGGCTTTCAAAATGTATAAGTTTCAACCCAATGTGTACATAATCAAATTTTAGAATTTTCATTGGCCATATAGTTAGTGACTGAAAGGTTGGATTTGCTAGAGTTTTAGAAAGATGAAATGTACATGAACTTACTAGTACAAAAGAAAACAAAAAAAAACCAAAAGACCTAGAAAGTATATCATACAAATACAAATGAATTTTGTTTTTGTGATCAAGCAATGCTTCATTAAAAATGACAACTGAGAAATAAGCATTCTTGAGGGGTTCCTCTTGGCATTGCAATTTATATAGTTTATAATTAGGATTCATACTTAGTGCTTCTCCAACTTGGAAATGCACTCAAACGCACTAAGAAAGATACTATTGGGACCCATTGGCCACTTTCATTGAACCATATACTCTAGGACAACTAATACTTCTTTTGGAATTATTTTTCAAGAGTAAGGAGCAAAGGGCACATTGGGATTGCCAATATTGATCATGGTGATGTTTATTGAATGAGTGACACATGTACGCTTTTTAACTTTCAAGGACACATTGGATCATAATTTCAAATGGAGTATGTGAGGCTTCTATCACAAGTGGAAAATGTCTAAGGACATAAATATGTGGGAATATTGTGAATGGGAGGGAGGGGATAATTTTTCATGAGATATTATTAAACCTAACAAATCAAGCATTCATAGAACTACACACAAAGTTGTAAAGTTTGAGTAGTGGCAACATTATATACTTTCAAGAAATGAAAGAATCACATTATTCAAGATAAAGTTTTGGACCCCAAATATTTAAGAAAATAAGACAACATGCAATATATAGAAATACACATTGCAAAAGTGCACAAGTTAGAATAGTTTCTCATCTTGTTAATGGAATCATAAAGATGATGTAATGTTGATGTGTGAAAATGATTTGAAAATTTATATGACAACCGTGTCCGCGCACGCGCGCGCGCGCGTGTAAGGAGGGATTACTAGAAAAGAGTTTGTTATCTTGTACAATGTTTTTTGTGAAGTTACAAATGATATGATACCATCTAACCATGCAGTCAAAAGATTCTAATGCATGGATGAATATATGGAGACTATGTGTGACAAGGAAGATGTTTAGACAAATTGATTGTGTTATTCCTTCTTGGCTCATATGATAATGGAAAGATTACATTTTAGAGGGATTACATGATTTAACAAATGACAAGATACCAAAATTCTCCTTTTTAAGAACTATAATAATATAATACCTTGCATAGAAAGTGATATAATAAGATTGATGAAAAAATAATATAGGAATTGCAAGGTATATATTTGAACATTAAAAAAAATTTAGGTGTTAACAACTTATTTACAATAAGGTAATAACCAAAAAATCACTTCTATAATTATTTATCGAGTCCACATTTTTAATCCAAAAAAGTAAGCTTCATTGATCACATAAAAAATGATTAAATATAAAGATTTTAGTCCACTTTCAGAAAACATATCATTGTTGTGAACACCTTCTTTTTTAACAATTAAGTGTAATCTACAAAGCTTAGAAAACTTGCAGCTTTTTCTTGGAAATAGTAACATAGACTTGACTTATAAAATGTATTATGTGACATGTTGAAGAGGTGGCAAGAGAGCAGCATGAACTAGGACATGACGTGTCATGGAGAAGTCAATGAAGACAAAAAGATTAAAGAGACAAGTTTTTTTAGTAGATGAATTGATTAGAGGTAATTTTATGCTAAAAAAAGTGATGGCAAAAAGCACAAGAAAGAAGAAATCCAAGAATACTTAAAAAAAGGAAGCATGTGCAAACTTATTGAAGTGAGAGAAAAGTAGACAAATGAAGAGAAGAAAGAAACACTGATTAAGGGGAACACAAAAAGAGATATTGATGAGGAAGAGGTTGTTGAAGTAGATAATAAATTACATTCATTAACTTTAGATCAAAATATAAACTTCAAAAATCACTCAAAATATCAAGCATCTACTTGGCCTTGAACACCAATGTTGACAATCTCACAAAAAATGCTTATCTCAGAAGTACATACAATGGATTTCCATCAAAGAGTAATAGATGAGCTCAAATCTAAGCATTAGGTTAAATTAAAATTCATTTTTTTACTTAAATGACCTAATCATGCATGCTTATCTATTTGGTGATTGGAGTTCGATGACTCATGTGATTGGAATTCAATGACTCATGTGTTTGGTGGAAAATCTCACCAAAAACTTTTAAAAATGAGGGTCTCAACCTAGAGCTCAATAACCATTAAAGAATTTTATCTAGAAGTGTATCCATTGAGTTATAATCACTACTTGACTATGTACATGATAGTGAGACACTTAATCAGCCTTCAAAGAATTTATGTGTCACTCTCACTTGGCTAAGGTCACAACCCTCAAATGATCAATAAACCCACCCCTTTCCTCAGAAGCACTCTCAAGATTAGTGTGACTCATATGTCCCTATTGGAATCTAGACAATTTTTAAAATTTTGATTCCATTGAAGGAATCCGAATGTCGAATAGAGAGAGAGATAAGCTCCGAGTCTCATCCAATGTTGTGATCGGTCAGTGAGTGATGAGCTTCCTATGATCTTGCTATTTGGAATATGTTATTCTCTGATAGATTCCTGATATGCCTAGATAGAGTCAAACTCTTAACTATAGCTACTATTGCTAATTAGGATCTATCCTCTTCCAAGCTGTAGACAGACACTACTGACCTACTAATGATTTAAGTATAACGAGCCTTTGTGTGGAAAAATAACTAACAACCGATCTTGTAAGAACATTCAATAAGCATAACACATTCAAAGATCATGCATAGCAAACAAGAGATAAGAAAACGTTTGTTCAATTACATTGATCCTCTTGAGCACTGTTTGGCATATCGCACAGTGCATTACCGCAAGAGGGACTCTGCCTCTTACAAGCAAAAGGTGAATGGCACTTACTAGCGTGCACTTCTATCTATCTGTGTGTGTGTGTGTGTGTGTGTGTGTGTGTGTGTGTGTCCTTATTGGATTGATCAGCTCAACTGGTCTCGCTTACTAGCAGATGATTTTCATCCTCGCATTCATCATTCAATCACTCAGCCTATCTAACCATCCTTCTCTCGTTCATCATCTATATATAGAAGCAGAGGAAGGAAGTGGTCTTTAGTTTAATCAATGATTACAATAATTGCTTAACCCACTACCACCGACTTCAAGTTTGTTGTCTCCTTCGTCCGTGGAGTCCGTGGAGTTAGTGGAGTCCGTTCGTCTTGTTGGTACTTCGTTGATCTTGGGTCATGACGACGCACCAATTTTGTAGCCACCTTTGCAGCCGTAGATGAAGCTGTTATGGTTGAGCTTCGGTCTTCGCTTTGCGATTTGTGGTTCATAAGCTAGCAATGCTTTGTGGGTAGAAAATTCAAGTTTCTTCAACTCCCTCTCAAAGCATGGTAGTTTTATGAGTCCTAGACTCGCACGCTGCTTCTCAAACATTGCCTTAGCTTGGTAAAGATATCAGCCACCATCTGCTTTGTTGGAATAAACTCGATCTTGAGCTTGTCTTTCTCAACTAGATCCTTTATCAGATGATACTTGATAGCAATGTGTTTCATTTTGGAATAAAACACAAGTTCTTTTCTCAGGTGTATGGCAAATGTGTTATCCATATACAAGATCAGCGACTCGTCAGTGTTCTCCCCTAGTCCGTCAAGGAACTGTTTGAGCCATGTAAGCTCATTGGCCATCTTGGTTGCTGCAACGTACTCTACTTCACAGGATGATTATGCAGTAATTGTCCTTTTTTTATTGATCCAAAGAATAGATGCATTCGCTGCATAGCCTCCTGAAGTACTCTTGGAGTCATCCTTTATAAATGCCCAGCGTGCATCGCTATAGGACTTCACCTGAAAGCCCACATCTTGAGAAAAACAAAAGCCGTAGTCTTTTATTTTTTCAGGTAGCAATTTTCCAATGTGTAGGTCCTAGATTGATTTTGAACTGGCTCATTCTGAATACTGCGTAAGCAATGTTTGGCCGTGTGTTGTCTACCAAATACATTAAGAAACTAATAAGCCTTTTGTAGCATAGCTTCCCGCTCTACATCATCTTTGGGATAGTCTTCATTTGTCAGCACTGTGCCAGGAACCATTGGAGTGTTCACTCCCTTGCAATTTGCCATCTGAAAATCATCAATTATCTTCCAAATGTATCTTGATTGGTATAGATATAATTTTCCACCTTCAAGTTCTCTGTCAATCTATAAGCCTAGGTAGCATCTTGCTTCTCCTAATATCTCAAAGTGCCTTGTAATATCTTCTTTCACCTGTGCAATCAGAGTGTCGCTCTTTGACAGAATAAATATGTCATCAACGTATACCATTAGGGCCCTTTTTGGACTCAAAAAGGGCCTCTTCCTTGCCTAAACAAGTTTTCTAATCATAATTAATTTAGTGCTAATCAATCCTACGTGGCACCTTTACCTTGGGTTACCACACAAGGTGAGCAAGAGTTAAGGCCTTATATCATGGTTAGTTCACATTGAACATTGAAATCATTTGATTAAGGTATATTGTAAAGTTCTACATAGATTCTTTTGGGAAATTCGACATCTTCAAGATGACAACCAAGTATCACTTACATGTGAAATTAGAGAAGGATTATGCGACAACCAAGGCTGCATAGGGTGTTAACTTAAATCCGTATGAGATGCATTGTTGGAGATTAGAGGGCAAAAAACATATTGACCTGTGGGTAAGAGGTGATTTATATCCCGCAATCCACTAGAAATGCTCCTCCTAAACGTACATAGTTTGTTAAGGTTCGTTGGGGATGGTGATAATGGATTCCTTGGCTATTGTCAATAGATTCTCGAAAAATCCAAGCTGAGACATTGGCAAATACGACAAACATTTATATCTTGAGTATGAATGACAATTTAAATTCATTGCATGGAATAAATATGAAATTGGAGCAGGAGATAAATGGGTTAAAAATAGAACTTGCCAGTTCTATCGCACAAATTGAAGAATCGCAATTTTCAATCAGTATATTTCAGAGGACAATATATGACATACAACGAAAGCGTAGAGTCTCAATGAATCAGCAAGCACAAAATGAAAACACTAAGAGACACAAACTAGAACCTTTGGCACCAGGTGGTGGTGCCAGTAAAAGATGTATGAGGGACACAAAAGAGTTCTTGCAAAAGACGGTTGGAAAAGATTTTATTGCCGAAAAATATATGAAACATTTTTTGAAGGGTAAAGATTTGATTAAAATTGTGGAAGATAAAACAAGTGATTCAATTCGCTTGAGAATTGCAAAAAGGCTAGTCGACAAGTTCAAGCCAAATCCAAATGCTAAAGAGATGGTGTACGCATGGGGTCGAAATCATCGAACATATCCATGAAGAACTGTGTGTTGGGTGAGGTTGCTTCGGTGTGCGAGGGTGAGGCGGCCTGGGCAGCCGTGATGAGAATGGTAGGCCCAATGGTCACAGACTATCCTTGTATGGGAGCAGAGGCGAGGGAAGCATCAGAGACGAGGATAATGGGTAGTTCAGTGCAAACAACAGTAGGGGTGGAAGCGCAGTTGACGAGGTATGCCTAGTATGACGTTGTGACGCGGAAGCCGAGTCAGGAATTACGATCTCGCTGCGTGGACGACGATGACTATGAGAACTTGAGGCCTGATGAGATGATTCTGCCGGTGCTTCTTCGTAAACTGAGAGCATAGAATCCAGATGGAAGCCATGGAGCATTGGAAAATTTCCACGGAGAAGCGAACAAGAAACCTGAAAAGTTTGCAAAGACTTTTCTTACCAGGGAAAATATCTGGTGTTTCATTTGTACAGGAAATCACATAGTGAACGAGTGTCCTCAATTGAAAAAACGAATGGAAATCAGTGTTTGCCATCTGTGTAATTCACCTGACCATGAGACTATTTTTTGCAAATTCAACCCTCGGATAATTCAGCAACGGTATGCCCAGATGGGATATCGAGAACCACGGTATGGGGGAAATCCAGCAGCAAGACTGTGATAATCTACTCTTGAAACTCGGAACATCTAGCTTTGCCTGCCCCACCAAAACACTCCGCTCCGCCTGCCAATTTGATGGAACCAGAACCTTACGGAAGTGTTGAGCAATGGAGCTATGGTAATGATCAGGAAGGTGGATCTTCAGAACAATATGCCATTTATGCTGCCGCTCAACAACAAGTCTCGAGAAATTGGACCAGAGCACCACTTGGATGCTTTGCATGTGGAGAAAATCACAGAGTTACAGAATGCCCAAATAAAGAAATATTTGTACCATTATGTCGTGATTGTGGATATGGGCATTGCTATAAAGACTCTCCAGCAAGACCAAAGCCACCACCAGCTATAGCACCTGTAAATTTGATAACCATCAAGCAAGGATCAATAGCTCAGAATAAACCAAGTGCACCCTTGATGGTGGTCACTAGAGCACAAAAGTAAAAAGAACCAGTAGTGGATCCAGTACCTGTTGATTCCATACCATTGAACGAAACACCAATAGCATCGGGAGTCTATCCAAATATAGATCCAGAAAAATGAAGATATCAGGCTATGAGACAATGGATTAAACATCTGCAAGAAGAAGAGGAACTTGAAGCTGCTAAAGTAGCAACTGAAGTTCGATCTTCACCATTGCAGCCTCCAAGAAATTTACGTACGGATATGAATGATCAATTACATCATCACGAGGAACCCTTCAAGATGACTGAACCGAAAGCACCGCATACAGAATTACTCATGAACATTTTGTCTAGCAAGATTAATATTTCATTGGGAGAGTTTCTAAAGTTGGTGCCAAAAGCAAAAGAAGTCTTAGCGCAAAAGTTAGCTCAAGAAGAACCAGAAGTCCATCAAGAGCCATTTTTTTGTGCTGGATTTGAAGAATCTAACGATGTACTCCATGTTGGAGCCGCTTGGGAAAGTGAACAAAAGAATATCACTCTGCCAATACAACATAGACAATTTTCTAAAGAAGCAGCCGTGATAGATGGCGGTTCAGGAGTTAACCCGATTTCTACAAAGCTATGTACAAAATGGGGCATTACAAAGATTAAGCCCGCTACTTTTGCTATTAAGCTAGCTGATCAAACGATAGTTCATCCACAAGGAATGGTGGAAGATATACCTGTCAAGATTGCAAGAGTACAGTTCGTCATTACTTTCGTCATGATGGACTTACCAAAAGCACCAAATGTCTACCGAGTTTTCTTAGGACATCCATGGTTACGGGTTGCGCAAGTAATTCATAACTGGGGTATTGGAAAAATCACTTTTGAAAATCATGAACGTGCAATTCTACGACTTGGACTATCAAACTAGTGGTTCAAAAAGCGGATGACGATTCATCAACAATGGATCACACTTGTGATCGACCAGAGAAAAAATTGGAAGTTCACTACGATTCTCAAACAGATACTGTCAATTGGAACGAAGCTCTTGCAACAATTGATTGTACAGCTGAATATATGTGTGAACAAGATATTCAGTCAGAGATGAGCGAGATTTTCTTATTAGATCGAACTTTGGATACGCCAATCACGTTTCCACTAAATGTGTTGAATGTAGCCTGGATATCAACAAAACCTATACCAGATCCAATTGAGGATGATCTCATACCAGTGAGCCATGCCTTAATTTATGATGGCAATGCAGAACTTACGAATGAACAGATTCTATATCATATGGATCCGACCAGATTTGGAGTGCGTAATGTTCCTGATGGACCAACAATCAGATCGTCCAAAGTAGTTATATTGAAGGGAGACAGGATCACAGGTTCGATGACGAAGAAACAAGCAAAGCAACATTATAATACGGTCCTGAAATGGGAAAATCCCCCTCAAAAGATCGATTCGAAGGAAGTGTCACCTCTATTGGATAAAGGCAAAGGAAAAGTCAAGAATGATCCTTCAAGTCAGATTTCCAGCAGGACATCATCGTCTAGGAAGTCTTCACCTGTGAAGAAAGATTTATCATCCCGAAGTCATCACCTCCACGATCAATTTCTGCTAAGAAGGCTAAACGAAGATCCAAGACAAGTCCTTTCGAAAAAGAACAAGCAAATGTAGTCCAGCATGATATGCCAGAGCATTTTAAACGTTATACACGGGATGATGTGGTTATCATGTTACCTAAAGCACATCATGAACCTGAAGAACACATGCCGAAATCTAAAGAGGTTTACGATGACCCATCTAGGACGCAGCCAATGAATCTTGCCAAACCAAGAGAACCGAAAAAGATTGTACAAGTGGGATCACAACTTACTCCTAAACAGTATCAAGCACTTATTTTGTTACTTATTAAGTATCAAGATTGCTTTGCGTGGACCTATCAAGATTTGAAGGGTATTCCAACATCAGTGATTGGACATACCATACCTTTAGTACCTGATGCAGAACCAAAGGTTACAAAGTTCTATCGATGTAATCTTAATGTGGCAGATCTGATCAAGAAAGAACTTCAGAGACTGCTTGATGCCGATTTCATTTATGAGATCGAGCATACCAAATGGATTTCACCGATTGTCATTGTTCCTAAGAAAAATGAGAAATTGCGAATCTGTGTGAATCTCAAAGCATTGAATAAAGTGACGCGGAAGGATCACCTTCTGTTACCTTTTACTAAAAGCATTTTGGATCGCCTTGCTGGAGCGGAAGCTTATAGTTTTCTGGATGGATTTAGTGATTACAACCAAGTTAAGATTGCACAGCCGATCGCCACAAAATTGCTTTTGCAACAGAATGGGGCACCTATGCTTACAAAGTAATGTCGTTTGGACTCTGTAATGCACCAAGTTCATTCCAAAGAGTAATACAATTTGCCTTTAAAGAATATCTGCAATTTTTTTTTGAAATTTACTTGGACGACTTGGGAGTTCATAGTACAGATACAGACCACCTGGATTGATTGGAGAAAGTATTTGAAAGATGCTGCAAATACCAGATTTCTCTAAATCTAGAAAAATACTAGATATGGGTTTCGCACGGAGTTGTGCTTGGACATGTGATATCAAGACATGGTATTGCCACCGATTATTCTAAGATCAAAGTTATTGTGGAATTGCCACCGCCAGCAACAATTCGTGGAGTTTACGTGTTTATGGGTCATGCGAACTACTATCGAATCTTGATTATCTTCTTTGCAGATTTAGCACGTCTATATACAAACTGACTATTGTTCCTATTTGGACAGTAGAAGTGTTAGAAGCCTTTGAAAAATTGAAAAAAGCATTAACTTCAACACCAATACTACGTTCTTCAAATTGGACGATAGAATTTCATGTTCATACGGATGCTTCAAAATACGCCATTGGATGATGATATGTCTTTACAACTCCATCATGAAGCGTTGCACAAATTATGTGAAACCCAATTGATGGCAGTTCATGCCTTAGCAGCAGAGAAAGTCCGCCGCAAGGCATGGCACGATAGTCGATTGCACAAAAAAGATCTGAAAGAAGGAGATCTTGCATTGATTTATAAAACCAAGCTAATCAAGGGTAAGTTGAAGTTTATCAGGGAAGGCCAGTATAAAGTGAAGGAAATCATGAACTATGGCGCAGTAATTCTTGAGCACTTGGATGGAAAACGATTTGATACTCCGGTAAATGGCAGTTGATTATGCAAGTTTTGACAGCCTGCTCCACCAATTCAACAAGCCTGATCTCAATATATTTTTTAATTTTATTTGTTTTCAATTTTTTGTTTTCAGTATTTAATTTGCTGACTTTTTTGGAAAAAGACAGTTACAAAAAAAAAAACAAAAAGGTAAAAATAAGAAAAGACTGATGAGCAAAAGTCAGGAAGTCATCAGCATAGAAAAAAGGAAGCACAGAATTTTTGATGGAAAATGCCTTAGAAAACCAGTGTTTTGGACAGATTTGGCCAATACAGTATCAGAAACCTTTGCTGAGCTCTCAAACTGTACATCCACCCTTGATTTATCTAAATTGAGGTGGGCGAAGGTTCTTGACAAGAGAAAATTCAATTTTTGAGTTAGGCAAATGTTCAGTGATATGCCATTTTGGAAACCTTCGCCGAGCATCATAACCTCATTATGAACCTTCGTCGACCTGCTAGATGATCTTTAAATGTTAAAATTAGGTTGTCCATAGGTTCAAATTGTGAAAAAATGCATTTATGATAGTACTTGGGCGAAGGACCCTCTTGGGCGAAGGTTCATCCTTCGCCAGCCCTGGAAAACGTTCGCCTGATAGGTTCAGATCCCTAGAAATCTTCGTCGAAATTTTTATAGTCTATTTTTACAGTATTGCACATGCCTGCAAATTTTGTTCAAAACTGGTCAGCCAAACTACTATTCAGTGTAATGGACCCACCAAATTCACCTATAAGTTGGCTAAATTCGATTCATTTCTCACTTGTTCTAGCGAGGCTCTTGCGAATTTTTCTTGCGACTAAAGCTTTCCAAATTTTTTGCATTGTTTTCTGATACACTTTCATGCATTATAATTCCTTTCTAATCATCATGTCTTCTACTGATACTTCTCAGTCTCCGCGCTATACTATCCATCGTGATGTCCCATCTACAACGGACATCATGATTCTTCCTAGCACAAGCATGGTCACTCAATGGATGACCCTTGCAGAGCCTCTACTCATTGCAATGGGTATTCATTAGAGAGCCTTTTCGGGTCGTATCAATATGGATTTCATCACTCTTGCCTTCAGTACGTGGAAGGAAGAGAAATTCAAATTCTACATCACTTTTCAGGGAGCCACACACAAAATGCGCGTCATTGAGGCCGCACTTGCAGCTATAGGAATATCATCTGGTACGCAGGCCTCACCCAATCACAAGCATGCCAACCTCACCAATGATCTGCATTGGACTAATGATGGCTACCTTCTGAAAGCCATCAATGAGCCTTCCATCCACGCAGCTTCCCAGCTATTGAATAATTTCCTGATGGTTGGCAACCTCAGGAAAGACCACATCACATCTCAAATCCTTCACAGGATAGTGGAGTCCCACACTAAGTTGGCCAAAGCCCCTTTTGAACCATATAACTGGTTCAAGACTGTTTCTGGTGAGCTCAAGCGATCTATTAAGGCCAATACAAAGCAGCAGTTCGTCGTTGGCTCTTTATTGTCCCTCTTAGCCGATTCTCACCTAGAAAACAGACATTTCTTCAGTAGCATTGGCATTCGTTGATGCAATAGTGGTCGATGTCGTAGTAGTCTGTCCTACTGTATAAGACAACATACTGACATTCGGCTCATCATCTGAATCTTCATCCTCCTCCCGAATTGCATCGTCCATAACATTTTGCAAAAGTGCATACTCATTATGACGTTTCAGCTCACGTCTGATCCGTTTAGGTAGACCTGACAGAAACTGTGAAAAATACAGATCCTAAGTGGATCTAAACTCCAAGATCATTGGCTTGAATGCTTGCACTCCAAACTACATAAGCTAGGAATTGGCAACACATTCTATGCTACCTAGAATGCAAAGAACTTGTTCAAAAAGCATTTATCACAAATGGAAACTTCCATAAACATCAAGTGCGGCCCAAAATAGCATTATACAGTCCATAATACATCAGCCTACCACTTTTGGAAAGCACCTAAGATCATACACAATAGCTTGAAGACAATACACACAACAATGCTCTCAATGGAGGAAGAAACAATGACAATGATCTATTGATCTCAATGAAGCATACAAAAGGTTTCTCCAACCTGTTCTCCACGACTTCCCTACTATTTATGGATGAGGAAGATGACTCTCTTGTGAAAATTGTCAACATTTCCTTGTCTAGTTTTAGGCCAAAATTGCTAAAAATGGCACATAGTTTAGGATCTGACTTTTCACACGTGTGAAACAGGTCTAGATATTTTTAGTAAGTGTATTTTTTCAGTATGAAGAAGTGTCAAACTTCAAGACCTTCGAAATGAGTCCATTTTCATGTATTTTGGACATATATGCCAATTTTACCTATATAGGGCATATTTTAGGTAAGGAGGGTCTAGAGAGAGGAGAGAGAGTCATCTCTCTCAGCTATATATAGCAGGTAGGCCGTGGAGAAACAGGTTGGAGCAGATCCATTGTATTCATTTGCTTAATGAGAGATTTTTCTATTGGGTTCTCCTTCCATTGTTGGCATTGTGTAGTGATTGAGTTCAAGCTTTGTGTGTATGATCTTAGGTGCTTTCCAAAAGTGGTAGGCTGATGTATTATGGACTGTATAATGCTATTTTGGGCCGCACTTGATGTTTATGGAAGTTTCCATTTGTGATAAATGCTTTTTGATCAAGTTCTTTGCATTCTAGGTAGCATAGAATGTGTTGCCAATTCCTAGCTTATGTAGTTTGGAGTGCAAGCATTCAAGCCAATGATCTTGGAGTTTAGATCCACTTAGGATCTGTATTTTTCACATCTCTCTCCTCTCTCTAGAAGGTACTTGACCCTAGATATTTCCTATATAGGAAAAATAGCTAAAAATGGCTTATATGACCAAAATACATCAAAATGGTCTCATTTTGAAGGGTATGAAGTTTGACACTTCATCATACTGAAAAAATACAGTAAATAAAAACATTGTGGCCTGGTTCACACGTGTGAAACTCCAGAACCAAAACTATTTACAATTTTAGCCAATTTAGGCCTCAAACTAGCTAGGAAATGTTGACAATTTTCACACTCCCTCTTCAACATTGGATGCTAGTTTCAACATAGTCTTTGAGCACATTCCAAGATTAGATCTATGCATTAAATATAGGTCCTTTCCCAATGGTTTGGTGAAGATATCAGCCACACACTCCTTTGAAGAGACATGTTGAAGCTCCACCTCTTTGGCAATGACTTGATCTCTCACAAAATGGTGAGCAATCTCAATGTGCTTGCTCCTTGCATGAAAAACAGGATTGCTTGCCAAGCTTTGGGCTGAAAGGTTATCACAAAGTATGATTGGAGTCTTCTCTGGTTCCAGCAAGTGAAGATCCAATAACATCCTCTTGATCCAAAGAATCTCCTTGGTGCATGTTGTTAATGCCTTGTACTCGGCTTCGGTGGAAGATAGAGAGATAGTTGGTTGCTTCTTTGATAGCCATGAGACCACTCCATCTCCAAGATAGATTGCAAAGGCACTTGTTGACTTCCTATCCATTTGATCACCTGCAAAATCTGAATCTGAAAATCCACAAAGGTTAGGTGTAGTACCTCCATACAAGATGCCAAAATCTCTAGATCCCGAGATGTATCTAAGTACTCTCTTTCCTAGCTTCCAATGAGCCTCACTAGGATCTTGCATAAATTGACTTAGTTTACCAACCACAAAGCTTAGATCAGGTCTTGTGATGGTTAACCATATAAGAGATCCTATTAGCTTTCTATAGAGAGTAATGTCCTTGAAGGATCTTTCATTACTTCTTGTAGTTAGCTTTACATTTGATTCCATAGGAGTAGAAACAACTTTACAATCTTTCATATGAAACCTTTTTAGAATAGAGTTAACATACTTTTCTTGACATATGAATGTAGATTTAGAAGTTCTAATAATCTCTATTCCTAAGATATAATGAAGTTTACCAAGATCTTGAATTTCAAACTCTCTTTTGAGTGCCATCTTGATTTCATCTATATCTAGATTGTTACCACCACTTAAGATAATGTCATCAACATAGATCAAAAGTAAAGTGATATCATTTTCATTCAATCTAAAGTAGAGAGAATGATCATACTCACTCATAACAAAGTTTTGAGAAAGTAAGAAGGAATTGAGCTTAGCATACCAACTCCTTGGTGCTTGCTTTAGCCCATACAAACTCTTTTGGAGATAGCACACATGATTAGGCTCATCATGTGAAACATAGCCCTCGGGTTGCTCCATGTAAATATCTTCTTCAAGATCACCATTCAAGAAGGCATTAGTAACATCCATTTGCCACATATCCCAATCATAAAGAGTTGCAAGAGAGATTAGGATTCGAATAGTTACCATCTTTGCCACGGGTGCAAAGGTCTCATCATAGTCAATACCATATTCTTGAGCATACCCCTTTGCCACCAACCTTGCCTTGTACTTGTTGATTGATCCATCTTGATTTGTCTTGATCTTGAAGATCCACTTACAACCAATTGCCTTCTTGTCCTTTGGAAGCTTTACCAACCTCCATGTGTTGCTTTTGATGAGTGCTTGATGCTCATGATCCATGGCTTGGATCCATTCCTTCTTTTGAATTGCTTCACCTACACAAGTTGGTTCATCAAAAGAGGTAAGAAAAGCAAAGTTAGAGTTGTCCACCACTTGCTTTCCTTTTTCATCATAGGTTAGCCTTGATGGCTTAGCCCTTTGCCTTTGAGTCTTCCTTGAAGTTTGCTTTGGAGTGGCATCTCCATCTTCATCCAAGACATCTTGCACATCATGATGATTAGTAGGCACATCAACATCAACATCAACAACATTGGAAACATTCTCTTCATGAAAGATGACATCCCTACTTATGACAACTTTCTTTGTAGAAGGAATGTACACTTTGTAAGCCTTGCTTACTTCACTATAGCCAACAAACACACCCTTCTTTGATGAAGGATCTTCTTTAGTTCTATCATCAAGTGTGATATTGACAAAACATGTACATCCAAAGATCCTACAATGCTTGACACTCGGCCTTCTACCATAAAGAACCTCATGAGGAGTTTTACCATCCAAGGAAGCACTTGTCCATCTATTACATAGATAGTTAGCACATGCTAAAGCTTCCCCCCAAAAAGACTTAGCAAGATTAGCATGTAGTCTCATTGCCTTGGCACATTCACAAAGGGTTCTATTCTTCCTCTCGGCCACTCCATTCTGTTGTGGAGTCCTAGGACTAGACATCTCCCTCTTAATCCCATGTGCTATACAAAAGTCTTTGAACCTATTTGAGGTGTATTCCCCTCCATTATCAGATCTTAAGCATTTGATCTTTGTATTGAATTGGTTTTCCATTTCATTCTTGAACTTGACAAATGCAGCAAACACTTCATCCTTACTTTTAAGAAGATAGATCCAAGTATACCTACTAAAGTCATCAATGAAAGTTGCATACATCTTTGCCCCACCATTGCTAGTTGTACTAGAAGAATGAATATCAGAATGCACAAGTTGAAAAGCTTCTTTAGATCTAGAAGTAGATCTAGAATAAGCAAGTCTATGAGATTTGGACAAGGCACAATGTTCACAAACACTATTGTTTGCAACAAGACTTTTAGGGAGACCAAGAACAAGCTCTTTCTTTGCCATTACCTCCAAAGATTTGAAGTTGGGATGGCCCAACCTCTTGTGCCAAACTTCTTGGTTTGTCAATTGCTCCCTAGCCATACATCCTTCATGATTAGAGATCACACATGCATCAAGCTTGAAAAGTTTACCATGCCTCCTACCTTGAGCAATCAAGGATCCACATTTACTTATCAAACATGCATCTCCAATGAACTCCACATCAAGTCCTTTGTCAATCATTTGACTTACACTAAGCAAATTCTTAGTGATTGAAGGAATGTACAAAACATTTTCAAGATTTGCTTTCCTATTTGTTGAAAGGGAAATAGGAATAGTGCCTATGCCTTTGATGTCACATTGACCATCATTTGCAGTGTAGATGATGTTACCTTCTCCCTCATAAGACAATAAGGATGTAAAGTATTCCTTATGTCTTGTCATGTGAGATGAGGCTCCACTATCAATCCACCAAGGATCATTATCATCTATGTTGGCTAACAAACTTGAAGTCATAACAAGTGATTCACATGTGTTATGTTCTTCCTCATCTATTGTAAGATTTCCTTGCCTCTCTCCTTGCTCTCTTTTCTTCTTATAACATTCATTTGCAAAATGACCTTTTATCCCACAATAAAAGCACTTGAACTTTGACTTATTGTTCTTAGTAGAAGAGGAAGAGGAAGAGTGATCATCATGATCAAAGTTACCACCTTTGGACCATTTCCCTTTGCCTTTACCTTTGCCCTTGAATTTGCCTTTTGTGAAGAAAGCCTCTTCACCTCCACCTTGCAAGGATGCACCATCAAGCTTTGATTGCAACCTATGTTCTTCAGCCAATAAGATTTCTTGCAAGTCAACCACACTTGGCAAGACTCTTTGAATGGCAAAACTTTGCACAAGGTTAGCATGTTCATTTAGCAAACCATTCAACATAACTTGGACTATTTCACCATCTTTTATGTTCTCATCAATGCATGCTAAATCATCACTTAGGGACTTAACTCTCAAGATAAATGCATGAGCACTTTCACCCTCTCTTTGCCTACTAGAAAATATTTGTCTCCTTAGGGTCAATACCCTAGATGTGAACTTTGATTCAAAGAGCTTCTTTAAGGCATTCCATGCCTCACTTGCACTTTGACACTTTCCAACTTCCTTGAGAAGTTCATTTGTAACATTCATTTTAATGATATGAAGAGCCCTTTTGGCCTTCTTATCAAACCTTTGTTGCTCTTGAAGTGTGAGAGGTCTCTCTTCAATTTCTGCAACTATGTCCATGAGTTCATTCAACTCAAGTAAGGACTCCATCCTCACTTTCCAAGTAGAGTAGTTTGATGAACTCAACCTTTCACTAGACTCTAGCATGATCCCACCATTGGAAGCCATGATTCTAATGTTTCTTCAACTTTTAGGTTTTGTCCTAAAGCACTTAGCACTCACTTTTCTCTCAACAAATGATAGATAAAGAGATCTATGAAGATTTAGGACCCTAAAACACTTCTATCTTGAACCTAGATGGTTTCCAAGCATAGAAAGGAAGATTGAAACACATGCAACACTTTGCACACACTAAGAATGGATTACAAAATCAAACCAACCTGAACACACTCTTGCTTAAGCTCTCAAACTTTCCAGCAAGTGACCAAATCAAGTTGTGGTGTGAAGAGTTACTTGCATTCTTAGAAAATACCCAAAACTAGGATGCCAAGATTACCTAGTAATGAACAAACTTGATCAACATATGATCAACACACTAAGATATTGATTCAACCTGTAAAACCACATGTAAACCACACTTCTAAAAGTTTATAAACTCCAGCAAGTGATAAATACAAGATTTAGAGGTGAATGAATGAGCACACTTAGTGAATCACAAGACTAGCTTCACTATCTTGTCAAATCTTGGTGTTTAGATGTAGATCTATGATCACTTCACATGAGAATGTTCCTCAACCTGTTAAGAACCTGAAAACACACTTGCATAATGGTTAACACCTTCTAGCAAATGCTCCAATCAAATTACATAAGGAGAGTTACTTACATGCTCAACAAAGTACACCAAAATTTATGCCAAAATTGATGACAATCTTTACAATATGCTCTTCACAATGGAGCTTACAATATGTTCACCCAAAAAAGGGGATCTTTCATCCAAATGGGAGCTTTGCTCAGCCTTTAGGAGAATTACAACTCACTCAAAAGAGCATTTGTCATCCACTTAAGGAGAAGTTTCATCCACTTAAGGAGAGTGTTCATCCAAGAATGGAGATTGTCAACAATAGGATTGAAAAGAACATTGTTAGTATTGAATATGCACAAGCCTCACAATCACAAATGATTAGGTGTTATGATCTGATCCAAAATAGTTTCTTTTCAGCCTCTGATCTTCAATAGACCTGAAATATGCTTTTGATCCACAAGTTCAACTCACAAAACAAAGGTTAGTAAGATTTGATCAACAAAGCAATGCAAAATCATGCTAGAACTTGATCAAACATCCAAATATCACCAAAAATGGAATACTTACTGTAAATAGAAGCCAACCAGCTCTGATACCATGTGAAAAATACAGATCCTAAGTGGATCTAAACTCCAAGATCATTGGCTTGAATGCTTGCACTCCAAACTACATAAGCTAGGAATTGGCAACACATTCTATGCTACCTAGAATGCAAAGAACTTGATCAAAAAGCATTTATCACAAATGGAAACTTCCATAAACATCAAGTGCGGCCCAAAATAGCATTATACAGTCCATAATACATCAGCCTACCACTTTTGGAAAGCACCTAAGATCATACACAATAGCTTGAAGACAATACACACAACAATGCTCTCAATGGAGGAAGAAACAATGACAATGATCTATTGATCTCAATGAAGCATACAAAAGGTTTCTCCAACCTGTTCTCCACGACTTCCCTACTATTTATGGATGAGGAAGATGACTCTCTCTCCTCTCTCTAGAAGGTACTTGACCCTAGATATTCCCTATATAGGAAAAATAGCTAAAAATGGCTTATATGACCAAAATACATCAAAATGGTCTCATTTTGAAGGGTATGAAGTTTGACACTTCATCATACTGAAAAAATACAGTAAATAAAAACATTGTGGCCTGGTTCACACGTGTGAAACTCCAGAACCAAAACTATTTACAATTTTAGCCAATTTAGGCCTCAAACTAGCTAGGAAATGTTGACAATTTTCACAGAAACCACATAATCATGGCATTTTTATTAATCAGCTCAGGTTCACATTCAGATCTAAGACGTTTCACCCTTTCAATGTAATCTCGAACCATTTCCCTCTTTCCCATTTTAATTTTACTTAGAAGTAGGAAAGGGTCTTCCATAAACTTCCGCGGTTTGAACCATGTGATAAGGGCTCGTTTAACAACCTCCCAATCTGTACGCTCAGTTTCGTCTTGGTTATAGTACCAATCTTGTGCTGCGCCTGTTAAGGCCATAGGAAACAACTTAAGTTTATCTTGAGGATAAATCTCACCATAGACCTCACAGGATTCAGCATAGATCTGAAGAAATCTAACTGGATCTGTTAATCCATTATATTTGGGTAGAAACAATTGGGGTGCTCTTCTAACAATAATTGGATTGACCTCCTGTGGAGCACCTCCAGGGGCAGCCATCTTTACAAATTAAGATCAAATCGATAATGAGATTGGATATAGATTTTTCCAAAAAAACTATCATTGATTAGATCTGCTAGCTCTATTCTACTTTTTAGGAATCTGATTCTATATGATGAAAAATTTTCCGAAATTCGATCAATCGATACTTTTAAAAAATGATAAATCTCTCAGAATTCAATTTAGAATATATCAGATTTAATCCAAATTTTGATAGAGACTTGATCTAGAAAATTAGAAACTAAAAATAGGACTGTCAAAGGTTCTCTAAAAATAGGACGACGCCAAAATTGTAGTGGGTTTCTCTCCTTGCCTAACCTGAATCCAAGATCTAGTCAATCTAGCATCAAAGAGATGGAGTTAGTTGTCACGCAGAGGTTCATTCCCATGAGAGCGATAGTATAGTTCAGATTTCAACATGAATGGAGGATCTAACACTAACATTCATTAACACTAAGCATTAACACTACATCCATTAACCCTAAATCCACAACAATGATAGAAACTTACTCCAAAGAAAGCATGAGAAGTGAAGGAAAAGAGAGTTAGAGCAAGGACATTCATCAATCCATTTCTAAAGAGAACCAATCTGCTTTACTGAAATGAGGAAATGAACATTAGGAGCAACTCGAATCGGTCTCTTTTTATAGTAGAGAGGAGGACCCTGGCCTCTAAATTCTATTGGTTTAGTCTTGCCTCTCTTTTTATTCAAATTCAAAAAAAGTGTGGGAACCATCAAAATTGGAGGGAAACCCAACTTTATTCACTAACTTGACATTTAGGCCTCGCGATATTAAAAGTCCCGCAAAAAGACCTAAAGTCTTTTATTAACTTTTAACTAATCAATCAAATAACTATTTGGTCATCGGGTTGGAGTTACACATGCAGGGTGCCAAATCCCTCTCACTTATTAACTAGGGTTAGGGTTGCCTTGGGATCCGCAAACCCTCCAACAGAATCTGATTTAAATTAGGGGCTTACATTTTGTTCATTATAACACAATAACACATCGCGCAAATTCCGACGTCTGCGTCCGATGTATGCTCGCAAATTTCATAATCCGTTGCAATCCGACACGTCGAGTTTCGACATCCCACTAAAAAATCTGAAAATCACAGTCCGACGATCGGGAAATCTGGGCGGTAACCAATTTTTCAAAAGCACGTTGAAGTCCGACATGTTTGGATTCCGACTTGCAGACATGGATATGACATGTCATAGAATTTTTTTAAACAAAAATACGTGTCATCCAACGTGGACGTCGGAATCTGACGTGTGTCGGATTTCGACATCCACATCAACATGCCAAAAAGTCTGTCCACGGCATCTGGCACGTTTGTCCGGGCCTGAATAAGCACAGACGTTGGATGCCGACGGGGCCGTCGGATTCCGACGTCTGTTTCAATCTTCCAATTCACACGATCCAGTGCCTTCTCTTTCACTTTGTCTTTTGTAGATTTGAGCGTCTTTGGAGCAATTGAGGGCAACTGAGGACGATCAGTGCTTGAGGGCTTGAAGATCAGTGCTTGAAGGTTCTTGAAGATAATTGTTTGAGGTTGGTGTTTGATTTTTGTTTGTTTTGCTTTTGGTTTGTTTGTTTGAGGTTGATGTTTGTTTGTTTGTTTGAAGAGGAGATAGAGAGTGTGAGTGATAAAGAGAGAGAGAGAGAGAGAGAGAGAGAGAGAGAGAGAGAGAGAGAGAGAGAGAGAGAGAGAGAGAGAGAGAGAGAGAGAGAGAGAGAGAGAGAGAGAGAGAGAGAGAGAGAGAGAGAGAGAGAGTTAGTTTTTTAAAATTTTGCATTGATTTAAAATGGTTTTGAATGGTCTTGTAATAGATTATTAGTATTATTTAGGATAGTAGATTTATGATTATTATATTTGTTATTTCTGAGAGAGAAAGAGAGAGAAGAGGTGAAGTCTACATGTATGGTTGAAGATATTGAAAGATTTTGGAGTCTTTTTTAAAAAAAATAAAGTTTTAAAAGAGAGAGAGAGAGAGAGAGAGAGAGAGAGAGAGAGAGAGAGAGAGAGAGAGAGAGAGAGAGAGAGAGAGAGAGAGAGAGAGAGAGAGAGAGAGAGAGAGAGAGAGAGAGAGAGAGAGAGAGAGAGAGAGAGAGAGAGAGTGTTTTCTATAATAGATTGTGATAGTGTTTATAATAGATTAATTTTTGATAGTGTTTATAATAGATTGTTAGAATTATTTGAGATAATGTTTAACATTTTGCATTGATGTAGAATTTAAGACTATAGATGAATACATAATCTATGGTAGTAATAGATTGTTAGATTTTTATTTATTTAAGACTAAGAATGAGAGAGAGAGAGAGAGAGAGAGAGAGAGAGAGAGAGAGAGAGAGAGAGAGAGAGAGAGAGAGAGAGAGAGAGAGAGAGAGAGAGAGAGAGAGAGAAGGGAAGAAGTGTGTATGTATTGTGTCTTGCATTTTGAATTTAAGATAATGAAGAAAGAGAGAGAGTGTGTGTGCGATTTGATTAAGATTTAGGGTAGTAGATGAATAGATTGTGTGTGTGTGTGTGTGTGTGTGCTTTCAACATTTTGCATTGATTTAAAATTTAAGATATATATATATATATATATATATATATATATATATATATATATATATATATATAGAGAGAGAGAGAGAGAGAGAGAGAGAGAGAGAGAGAGAGAGAGAGAGAGAGAGAGAGAGAGAGAGAGAGAGAGAGAGAGAGAGAGAGAGAGAGAGAGAGAGAGAGAGAGAGAGAGAATGTGTGTGTGTGTGTACATGTGTACATGTGTGTGTGTGTGTGTGTGTTTTATTATGCATTAGTTTAGGGTATTATAGAGTGATAGATAAATAAATAGTGTTTGATATAAAATTATAAATATTGTTATTAATAGATTGTTAGAATTATTTAAGATATTGTATGTGTGTTTGAGAGGATGTGTATGTGTTTTGAAATTTGCATTGATCTATAATTTAAGTTAATAGACAAATAGATATAGATAGTGTTGGGTAGTAATAGATTGTTAAATTTATAATGTGAGAGAGAGAGAGAGAGAAAAAAAAAAAAGAGAAAAAAAAGACGTGTGTGTGTGTTCAACATTTTGCATTGATTTATAATTTAAGATTATAGATAAAGACATAGTCTATGGTAATAATAGATTGTTAGATTTATATTTATTTTGGACTAAGAATCATAGGTGGATGAGAGAGAGAGAGAGAGAGAGAGAGAGAGAGAGAGAGAGAGAGAGAGAGAGAGAGAGAGAGAGAGAGAGAGAGAGAGAGAGAGAGAGAGAGAGAGAGAGAGAGAGAGAGAGAGAGAGAGAGAGAGAGAGAGAGAGAACATGTTTAACATTTTACATTGATTTAAGATTTAAGATTTGAGAGTGAGAGAGATAGAGGGGGGGGGGTTTGGAGAGAGGAAGTGTGTGTGTTGTGCTTTGCATTTTGAATTTAAGATGAGAGAGAGAGAGAGAGAGAGAGAGAGAGAGAGAGAGAGAGAGAGAGAGAGAGAGAGAGAGAGAGAGAGAGAGAGAGAGAGAGAGAGAGAGAGAGAGAGAGTGTTTTGATTAAGATTTACAGTCGTAGATGACTACATAGTGTTTGATGGTAATTGTATGTTTGAATTTGCTTATAATAATGGTTCAATTGTGTAATAAATGTTATTTTTTAATTGCTTGTGCATGTGACAAAAATATTCAAAAAAAAAGAGAGCAAGCGTTTAAAGAGCGAGCAATTGCACGTTTGCACTTAAGCTTTGAGTGAAGCTTCGAGTGAGTTTACTGGTGAGTTTGTGTTGTTTCAATTTGTTTTATTATTAGAATACGTTATCTAATATAGTAAGAAATTAAATGTAATTCATAATTTTCATTTTGCTAAAAGCAATATCGTATTTTATCGCATACACTAGCAATTAATTAATATGCAAAGGTGAAATGTAGATAATTAAAATCCCCAATCCTAGAAAGGTGTGTAGCCCTTACTTTTTCTCCCGTTGAAGGTGAGGTTCTAATCTTTCCAACTTGCATGGAAAAACCTACACGCCACAGGGAGGAAATATGTGGTGAAATATTGAAATAGGACATAACCGCAAGGTTCGGGTATTATAATTATCACATTCAACTCTATCTATAACAATATACATAAAAAATATTGCGATGAATATAAAAAAAGAATGATAGATAATCATAGATCATTCTCATCATTTTTGTCATCACACAAGTCTTGACACTCATCTGAATCTAGGTCTAGGTATAATCGTAAATTTCCGATCGTGTCTCTTTCATGATGTGAGTTACCCTCATATTCAATCTCCTCTTCTTCTAATTCTATCTCATCCAAACGTGGGGGCCTCAAATTACCCCCAATTTGGTCTTGTACGATCGTAGGAATCTCATCATTTTCATTTGTACTTTCTTCTCCCATCATTTCGACATCATTTCGAGTTTGGATGAGTGGTTCAGGTTCTTCCAAAATGTCGCCAAAATTGGGTGGTGGTTCGTCATGTGTATCCAATTTAACAATATCTTTTCCTTCAAACATGCGTCGTTTTCTTGCATTAAGTTGGATCACATACCACCATCTTGGGTCTATTCGATCTGGATGGAATATAATCTGCCAAAGAATTAAAAAAAATTAAGTTAGTATTATAAGATTGATACATAAATAATTGGATTGTGAATATTAATGACATTGAAATTTTAGAGTCTCACTTGTTCGCAATGTCATGGCAATACTAAAGCGTCATGAGAGTCCATCGATATACATTTTGTTGAGTCAATTTGAAAAAACTTTGAGTTATCATTTCTAATCGTGGCGTTGCTTCCACGACAAATGACCTTAAACCATTTTACGTCAAAAATAAAGTATTTGCCGTTAGTCTCGTAATCGACTTCATAAATATGTTGCAATGTGCCGACATAATCTAGGTCACCCGAAATGACATTAGGGTCTCTCGCACTAGAACGACTCTCTTGTTGAAAGTTGGCCATTATACCACAATCATATGTACGTCGCTTGTTGTCAACTCTCTCAACACGGTGATGGTGTCCATATGCCCACATGGCAGTGTATGATGTATACTAAAACACAAAAAAAAGAAACAAATGTGTGTAATTAGAAATACTATTCATATATTGAGTAGTACAAAAACAAAACTTTACATAAACAATATTACACTAACCTTCCATCCACATCCGCGAATCAATTCCCATTCTAATTCGGTCATTTCTTTTCCGTTTTTGGATGCTTTTAGCATCGTATCAAAAACCCATTCATGAGAGCATTTTGAAGGTAAAGGCTCCAAAGGTCCGTCGTTCTCCAACGCCCTTCTTCTTCTTCGATTGATATTTCTTCTTCGTTTCAATGTTATGTTTCTTTCCTTTTTGGCTTCTTCATACCTTGAAATCCACTTTTTCGTTTGTCCACAATTATATAATATGAATGTGTCAATTTTCTCTTTTAATTGAGGTGAAAGTCTTTTTTACACACCATTTCCTTGTGGTACTTCACCCTTAACACGTTCATCTTCTTCTTCACACCACATCTTTGGACTTGCAGGATGCAATTGTGAGATTATTTCGATGATATAAAACAAAGATTCCTATACAAGCCAACTTTCTGCAATGCTACCTTCTGACCTTGCCTTTTGTCTCACAAAGCCCTTCAAATCTTTCATAAAGCGCTCAAGGTAGAACATCCATCTCGTGTGCACAGGTCCTGCAACTTCTTCGACAAAATGCACTAGAAGATGAACTTGTATATCCAAAAAGGATGTTGGAAAATCTCTTTCCAACAAACATAACATTTCAATCATTTGGATTTTCATGGAATCCAATTCACTATTTTTTATTTTTTTTGAGGAAATTCACCTGCAAGATTGATAGTACATCATGGTGTTTAACACATAAAAAAATCAAAATATCACATATTTATACAAGTGCTTAAAAAAATATACAAACCTAATCATTGATGACAAATTGTAAAGCGTATTTCGTACGTCATCGTTGAAGAGACCTCGAATAGAAAGTGGAAGTAAGTACCCGAATAAAGATGTCACACTACGATTATTCCATTTGTATGTTGTTTGAAGGTTTAGAATAAGAATTGATGTAGCTATTCTTGAAATGGATGCTCCAGGATATAGAGGAGTGTCTGTCTCCTTGCGCAATAGAATCTCGTCTTCATCCATCTCAAATTGTTCGTGATCTCCGTTTTCATTAGAAGATGCATGCATATCATCATTCTCATTTGTTTCAAAGTAAGATTCAAACATGTTGTGCATTGCTTCATCGTGTTGCACCTCATCATCATAATCATTAAAATCAAGTTGATTATTCTCTTTTCCAATTGTGTTTGCCTCTTCAATTTGTTTCATTCTTTGTTTTCTCATGTCTATCAAAACTTGACATTGATTGTAACTAAACACGGATGGATCAACTCCGTGGAATGGCATTCGATGTATTGGCTACACACATGAAACAAATTTCATAAGTGACATATATAGATTGACGAAGATTATAAGAAAAAACAATCATATAAAATTAACAAACCTCAACGTCTTCCAAATTCGATGGTTGACCTCCTTCTTTACGTCCAAACTTCCACAAATGATTTTCAATAATGCGTCTTTCACGCATTTTTTGTCCATCACACTTGAGGCATGTGCACCATATTTTATTTTGAAAATAATTTCTCTACAAGAAACAAAAATCAAGAACATGTCCTTTAGCACAATATTTTAACTTATAATAACAAAGTTTTTATGAACAAGAACACATGCATGTTTATTACTTATCTTGTTAACTTGAGTATTGTCTTCATTGCTAGACTGATCTGAATGTAATTCATCTTGTTGTGATAAAATACATATATGCACAAGTACAAAACACAAATAACATAAAATTATTGTATGATTCTAATGTTTTAATTTTTAGATATACCTATTCTTATACATTGTCACTTACATGATTCTTATGCCAATCTTGGTGCAAGTTCGAGCTCTACACGCATGTCTCTCTCTTTTTGTTAACACAAGTATGAAAGTCTCACTTCAATATGCATTAAAGTTTTGTAATCGATTTTCTTTTCTACTTCATTTCAATGTATTTTATGTTTATGAATGTAGTAATCATGTCGGGGTCAGGCAGTGGTGAAAGCTCGAGAGACTTTGTAAAAAATTTAAACGAATCATTAACTCCCGAACAAAGAACACAACTGCAAAATATGCTTAGCCAAAATGAGGGTGGTCCCTCACAAGAGGCCGCGGCTCCCGCCCCCACCGAAGAGTCATCCACAAATCCTTATTATGACGTGGATCCTCAAGGCAATATAATTGCCAATAGAAAAGGAAGGGTGGTTTTGGACCGACTCTATTCTTTATGCCAACGTCATTTTGGCAACAAATTATTTAGTAAATGGTCTGAACAACCTGCCGCTGATAACTGACAGGTTATTGGTACCCTTCATGATGAATTCCAACAAGAAGAGGAATTCGAAGAAAAGGAAATTCATAAGCATATGAGCTTATGGATTAAGCATCGTCGTAATATGGCACGACGAGCTTATAGGGACGGGCAATCCAAGCCTTCCTGGTGTTCAAGAAGTGATTGGAATCGTGTAAAAGCGGATGAACAAACACTAGATAAATACAAGATTCAGAAAGATGTTGCGGCCGCTAGGATGCATGGGATAGGCAATCCTAGGTTGGGCTCGAACGGAAAGGCGGGATTGCAAGCAAGTATGGTAAGTGAACTTACACTACTCTTATAGTTTATCTTTGATTTTATATGCTTTTATTATTTAATATGCATTATGACTAGCTGCTTCAACGTAGCCCTAAATTAATTTCAACTTCAATTGAATGCATGGATAGTTGGCAGACTATGGGTACTTGATCCATAAAAGGATCATCATTTTGCTAAGAAGTTTGATGAGACTTTTGTACTCTACACTTTTGTGAGATTTCTAGTCATTTGTCTTGTGATTTTTATGTATGATTGCTATCTAGTATCATTGTACTTGTTGTTTCAAGTGCAAGCCGTACAGTGGACAATACTCCACATGTGTGAGGCCGCTCTCACTAAAAAATGATGTGTTGATCCATTTCTCTTGCTTAAATCCAAGTGTAGTGAATCTAGATCAAGATCTAATGTGCAGAACCTGATAGATTCATTGATTAAGCAACCAATAACTCTCTATGATTGTAAAGTACAATCATTATTGTCCTAAAAATTGTAAAATTTATCATGGTATCAGAGCTAAGTAAGAGAGTGATCATTGAATCATAAATCTTGTAAAGATCATTGGCAAAATTTATTTTTGGCCAATACTTGTGAGGGCGAGTTCTTGTGGAGTGATAGCTTGTAATCATTTGGATCAAAACGACTTGGAGGCTGTGTATGTACTTTTTACACGCGTGAAACCGTACAACAACTTTCAATTCAAATTACTTTGTGTTTGTTGGTCCCAAAATCACAATACTAGTTCATTTTTGGTGCTTTTTGAAGCATAGTATTGATCTAGATTCATTCTAGGTAATGCCTATGACCAAATAGTGTTTTGGATCATTGAAGCATTTTTTTTTAGAGTCTAAGATCAGATCTTAGAGGTTGATTTGTTCAGATCCTTAGTTGAAGTGAAATCTCTAAGAAAAGTGTAAAGCAATTTTTTTGTGAGAGTGAAAGCTAGGAATTTTTGGTAAGATCTTTGAGTATCATTCAAGCTTGTGTGCTAGTTTGATAGAGACAAGCCTATAGGCATTCTAGTAAGCTTTAGGCCTTTTCATAGATCTTTTAAAATTCAAAAATCTTTGTGATTTTTAAAAGAGCATTCATTCTAAAATGTCATCCATGGGTGGATATTTGATGGAATCAAGTGAGAGACTCACTTCCACAAATTATTCCATTTGGAAAGTGAGAATGGAAGCATTATTTTTCTACTCTTCTATCTTGTAATGACTCTAAGAAGTCAATATACACTGCTAGTGATCAAGCATGCAAGATAGATGGCATATGATCTATACCTCTTTGCTTAGGCACATCTAAAAGGATAGATCTAGATAATGTTTTGTATGTTCCTACCATTTCAAGAAACTTGCTTAGTGTAGGACAATTAATGGACAATGGACTAGATGTACATTTCAAGAATGGAGTTTGTTCCATCTTGAAAAATGATAAGTGCATAGCTAGTGGCATTAAGCAAGGTAGACTTTTCAAGTTGGATGCTAATGTTGCAAGTGAAAGTGTGAATATGTGAGAGGCTCAACAAAAGATGAAATATTACGTGGACAAGCTTCGATCATTTAGGGAATTCTACGAAGGGGATTATGTGTACTTATGATTATAGCCCTATCGCCAATCAGTATTGAAGAAAACCAAGAGCGAGAAACTATCTCCACAATTCTATGGGCCATTTCAAATTCTCAAAAGGGTGGGTGAACTAGCATATGAACTCATGTGCTGTATGTAATTGGCCCATGAGCTTACTATTGAATTACCAAAAATAGCCATGGAGCTAAACTAGACTAGAACTAGTCATTAGAATTGTTAATATAAAGGCACAAACAACCACGCCACATTTGTATTGGCGGGAATTATAATAACGGTTGTAAGGCCCAAATTAAGGTAATAAGGTCCCAAATGTTAATTAGAGGCACTAAAGGCCCACTATAAATAGAGGAGTGTTGGAAATTAAGCCCATAGTTGTCTCCTTGGAATCACAAACTCATACAACCAATTTATTTGAAGAACGTCTACAATGGGCTTCCGGCTGATCTAGTCTATAGAAATACATTACTTTCGAGACAGTCTACAGAATTGAACTGTGTTCGAGACAGCTTCGTGAAATGTTCGCAAAAGTTTCGCGACAGTCCAAAAGTTCAATTATTTTAAACACCCTCGACTTTTTCGCAAAATGTTCATGATAGTTCAAAAGTTCAACTATTTTAAACACCCTCGACTTTTTCGCGAAATGTTCATGACAGTTTCACAATAGTTCAAAAGTTCAAATATTTTAAACACCTTCGACTTTGTTCGCAAAATGTTCACGAAGAGAGAGAAAATTCCCAAAGGTCATCTATTTTCATGAGTTAAACCTTTTTAAAGACACCTTCGCCTTTTTTGCAAAATCTCGAAGAGAGAGAAAAATGCCGAAGGTCATCTACTTTGAACACTATGTATAGTTGTCACAGAAGCAATATACTTCCAAGTACAATGGCTTACCTAATTAAGTGACAATCATTTATTGTAGTTAATACATGGATGCAATCTATAAATAGATCATCCCAACACAGATTACATGAGACGCTCCGTCCATAAGACGTATTATTTGAGCCTCCCAGTTACGGCATCAATTTTTGGTTGTAATTGCTATTCGTGCTTCAGTGTAATACAGCACCAGTTTGCTTTCTATCTATGTATAACGTAGAATGAATGCTTGTTGTGATTGAATGCACTATTTGATCACGCTTGTTTACTCACTCTCATTAGAACACGGACGTCTACGACTCCTCAATTTCTGATCAGACGATGGCTGTCTTTGACGCCTGAGAGACTCGCGATATCATACTGCTCTTCTATTTATTTCAGAACCATACTTCACATTGAATCTGATTCTTAGTAATACCACACACAAACCATTTCTAATCTCTTCGGTGGACTGTACTCTTGGTTTTTGAGAGTATGAATGAATTTTTAAAATCTCTTTGGGCAATTAGGACACTTAAAGCTGTGATTACATTTAGCATAAGCTGTCTATTAGACTGTTTTGCATTTAGCGGTTGATTGTAACGGGAGAGCTGTTCCACAATATTCCTGCTCTCTTCTCCGTTCGCATTCTTCTATCTCCCTTGCCCCATCAGATTGGTATCAAAACATAGCTTATATAAACCGAGAGATTAAGTTTGTTCCATTTGTATTACTGCTAGCATGTCTCATATAGGTAACTCTTCGTCACCATCCAATGAGGCTAGAATCATTGACAAGTTCAATGGTTCTAACTTCTACATCTGGAAGTTAAAACTCCGGATGATGTTGATAGATAGAGATCTTTGGGATGTAGTAGAAGGTGCTGATCTGAAACCAGAAGATGGTGATCAAGAAAAGACATGGAAGATCAAATATCAGAAGGCCTTAGCATGTATCATTCTCAATCTGGCCGACTCCCAAATATCCCACGTTACCACATGCAAAAACTCCAATGATGCATTAGATTTGTTATCAAATCTCTATGAGACTCATGATGTAACCACTAGATTACATCTTAGAAGAAAGTTCTTTACTCTTAGCATGTCTGATTCTATTGCCATCACTTCTCACATCAACAGCTTCAAGTCTTTATTGGATCAATTATCAGCTGTAGGATGTTCTATTCAAGATTATGATGCCGTTATGACCTTGCTTTCTTCTCTTCCAAAGTCATATGAGCACTTTGTGATGATGATCTCCACACAACCCGACCTCACTCTTCAAAAGGTGATTGGTCACCTACTTCAAGAAGAAATGCGAAGAAAGACTAGCAGCCTGTCTATTAAAGACAAATCCATGGCTCTATACACCAAGAAGAAAGACTACTCCAAGGGAAAGAATCAAGTGCAACAGCAACATCAAAAGCCTCACACTCAAGGTGAGCATGGTGGATCGTGCAAGAAGCTTTTCTATAGATATTGCAAGAGAGCCAATCACGACATCAAGCAGATACATATCCGCATCTACAACGAGGCAAAGAAGCAACAACAGCAGCAGCACCCAGACTCCTCCAACGCAGCGGAATTCAAGGAGCAAGATATACATTTGTTAATGGCTTACAACAACAGCAACGAAGACTGTGATAGTTGGTACTTGGACAGCGGCGCTAACCCAGCACATGACCTCTCACAAAGAATGATTTACCGAGTATGCAGCTTATAGCAGAGATCAATTCATCTACCTTGGAGATTCATGCACCATACACGTTGAAGGCAAAGGGATAGTCAAGATCACATTCAACAACAATCTATCCATTTGTGTTCCCAACGTCCTTCATGTTCCTCAGCTATCAAAGAACCTGTTATCAGTCTCTAACATAACTGATGAGGGCTACAATGTTACTTTCTCACCTGAGCAGTGTACAATATTCGAGGAAGATACTAGTCTGACTATATGCACTAGAGTCAGAAATCTTTACGTACTCTCTAATTCAGTTGCATTAGCTAGTATCTCTAATGAAAATGTAAACGACAGTGCTGCTCTGTGGCATAGTCGATTTGGACACATGAATACAAGATCACTTTTCTAGATGGATTGTATTTCCCTTCTTCATTAGATAGAAAATCTTTCTTTTGTGAATCATGCATCTGTGGAAAACACTCTAGAAGCAAGTTTTCCAAATCACATTCCATCAAAACAAAGCATGTATTGGATCTTGTACATAGCGATCTTTGTGGTCCAATGCCAACTCCTTCCTTAGGAGATGCAATCTATTTTATCACTTTCATAGATGATTATTCTAGATGGTCTATAGTCGAATACATCTCTAATGAGATGTCCGACTACATGGTTGAACATGACATTAGAAGACAGTTCACCACTTCCTATTCACCGCAACAAAACAAGATTGCAGAAAGGAAGAATTGAACTCTTCTCAACTCAGCCAGATCCATGCTACATCAAACACACCTACCTGCAAAGTTCTGCTACTGCCCCAGCTTGTTACGTGCTAAACAGATCCAGCACCAAAGCTGTCAACAACAAAACTCCTCATGAAGTTTGGCATGGGCACAAGCCTAGTGTCAGCCATTTAAAAATCTTTGGTTGTATATGTTTTGCTTACATTCCTAAACTAAAAAAGAAGCTAGATCATAGGACAAATAAATGTATTTTTATTGGCTATCCTGATGAACATAAGGCTTATAAAGTTTATGATCCATCCACCAATGTAGTATTTGTCTCTAGGGATGTAATATTTCTAAAACATACATACTATGATTTCAATCAACCATCAATGAACGATGCTATGTCATTTCATCCTTATTTACGTAGCATGGATTTCTCCAACGTTGATGTTCCTTCTACAAAACCTGCAGCTACATCTACAGAAGCCGAGCACCAACAATACCTATCATCAGACCAGACCAAGCTAGATCGAACAGATCTGGAGAAATTCAAGAAGAAGCATCTTCGCATCCTGGTCAACCAAACGTCCGCAGATCTTCACGGACTCGGACAGTTCGTGAGAGGTATACACCTTAGTCATTCTAGACTTCATCAGAAGAACCAGAGAGCCTAGTAGAAGCAATTAACTCCAAGGATGCTGTGAAGTGGCAAGAAGCTTTGGAAAGCGAGTACAACTCACTTTTGACGAATCAGTCCTGGACACTGGTCGACTTCCCCACTCACAAGAGAGTTATCCACAACAAGTCGATCTTCAAGAAGAAGATCAACTCTGATGGTTCCATTGCTAAATGGAAGGCACAACTGGTGGCTAAAGGATTCACTCCAATGCAGTTCACATAGCTCTTTACGTAGATGATGCATTTATTTTATCTAACGACACTTCTCTTCTGCACACTACTAAGAGTGATCTGTCAAAGGAATTTGACATGACTGATTTAGGAACTATCCATTCTTTGCTAGGAATTCACATTACTAGAAATAGACTTCAAAAGAAGATCTATCTTGGCCAGCAGACATATCTAAAAGGCTTTTTAGAAAAGTTTCATATGTCTGATTGCAAACCAATTGATACCCCAATGGATCTAAGTATTGTATTGACTAAACCTACTAGTGCTGATTCTGATAGTGAAGTACTCGACATAGCAAAGTACCCTTATCATTCACTAATAGAATCTTTGATGTATGCAATGCTGTGTACTAGACCGGATTTAACATACACTGTTAGCACGTTAAGTCAATTTATGTCTAATCCTAGGATCTCTCATTGGAAAGCATTAAAAAGAGTGATAAGATATATTCAGGGAAGTTTAAATCACATTTTATGTAATGATGGAAATTCTATTGACCCCTATCTTGACATCCATTTGGTGCATTTCGAGGTCTTTCGCGGCTGCTAATGCAATCAGAGTCTTGATTGAATGCATCTTGACGACATGACTAAATTTTTTTTGATAATCCAATCCTTGGACTTGAGTGAATCCTTTAGCCACCAACCGTGCTTTCCATTTTGCAATGGAACTATCAGAGTTGATCTTCTTCTTGAAGATCCACTTGTTGTCGATAACTCTCTTGTGAGTGGGGAAGTCGACCAGCGTCCAGGTCTTATTCATCAAAAGTGAGTTGTACTCGCTTTCCATAACTTCTTGCCACTTCACAGCATCCTTGAAGTTAATTGTTTCGGCTAGGCTCTCTGGTTCTTTTGATGAAGTCCAGAATTATTGAGACGCATACCTCTCAGGAACTATCTAAGTCCATGTGGATCTATGGACGTTGGGTTGACCAGGATGCGATGATGCTTTTTCTTGAATTTCTTCAAATCTGTTCGAGCTAGCTTGGTCTGGTCTGATGACAGGTATTGTCGGCTGCTCGGCTTCTTCCTTTCTGCAATCCCGTTCTATTGAGGTGAATAGGAAGTGGTGAACTGTCTTCTAATACCATGTTCAGCCATGTAGTCAAACATCTCGTTGGAGATGTATTCGTCGCCACCATCAGTTCAGAGCGCCTTCACATTCTAGACGTTTGTGTCTCAGCCATGGCCTTGAATCTCTTGAAGCATTCAAAGGCTTCAAATTTGTGCTTAATGAACATGACTGTAGACCATCTAGAGTAATCATCTATGAAAGTGATAAAATAGATTGCATCTCCTAATGACGGAGTTGGCATTGGACCACAGAGATCGCTATGTACAAGATCTAATACATGCTTTGTTTTAATGGAATGTGATTTTGGAAACTTGCTTCTAGAGTGCTTCCCATAGATGCATGATTCACAAAAGAAAGATTTCCTATCTAATGAAGACGAAAAATTCAAACCATCAACTATATTATTACAACACACATAAGAAAGTGATCTTGTATTCGCGTGTCCAAATCGACTAAACTACAGAACATCACTGTCGTTTACATTTTCATTAGAGATACTAGCTAATGCAACTGAATTAGAGAGTACGTAAAGATTTTTGGCTCTAGTGCATGTAGTCAGAGTAGTATCTTCCTCGAGTATTGTACAGTACTCAGATGAGAAAGTAACAGTGTAGCTCTCATCAGTTATCTTAGAAACTGATAACAGGTTCTTTGACAACTAGGAACATGAAGGACGTTAGGAACACAAATGGACAGATTGTTGTTGAAGCTGGTCTTCACTGCTCCTTTGTCTTCCACGCGTATGGTGCTAGAATCTTCGAGGTAGATAAATTGGTCTCTGTTGTAAGTTGTGTACTCCGTAAACCATTCCTTGCGAGAGGTCATGTGTTGGGTAGCGCCAGTGTCTAGGTACCAGCTATCACAGTCTTCGTTGCTGCTGTAAGCCATTAACAAGTGTGTATCTGACTCCTTGAATTCCGTCATGTTGGAGGAGTCTGGTTGCTGCTACTATTGTTGCTTCTTTGCCTCGTTGTAGATCCTGATGTGACACTCCTTGATGTCGTGATTAGCTCTTTTGCAATATCTACAGAAAAGCTTCTTTCGCGATCCACCATGCTCACCTTGAGTGTGAGGCTTCTGCTGTTGTTGCTGCACTTGATTCTTGCCCTTGGAATAGTCCTTCTTCTTGGTGTATAGAGCCATGGATTTGTCTTTGATAGATAGGTTGCTAGTCTTTCTCCGCATTTCTTCTTGAAGAAGATGACCGATCACCTTTTGAAGAGTGAGGTCGGGTTGTGTGGAGATCATCACCACAAACTGCACATAAGACTTTGGAAGAGAAGAAAGCAAGGTCATAAAGGCATCATCATCTTGAATAGAACATCCTACGCAAAGAGCCGAAGGTGTGTTAAAAACAGGTAAACTCTTGAACTATGCAAGTTTTTCACATTTCGGGAAAATGCGAAAAAGCTGAAATTGTTGAAAACATAGTGTATATCTGCAGACTGTTGAAAAAGTAATGTATTTCTGCAGACTTGTTCTAAATGGAAGTTTCGTGGAAGTCCTTGAAGATGGCCAAGTCTTCACTGACTTCAAGTTACTAAATTTAACACCTGAACTTTGAAATTATGACAAGATTGGTTGCCCTTTGCTGGAGATGAGCCGGAAGCCCGTTGTAGGCATTCTTCAAATAAATTGGCTGTCTAAGTTTGTGATTCCTGCATGTATCAGATGAGCAGACGTAGAACCAAAGTTGGTTTCACCTGACCCTAGATCAATGGAAATTAGTCATTCACCAAGGAGGCAACTGTGGGCTTAATTTCCAACAGTTTTTGCAATAGAGTGATTAGCAAATACCCAATCACTCTTGTGGTTCTTGTGTAGATCCATTTAGGGTCCTAAAGTACTGTACTTTTACACTTGATTGTTTCGTTTTCTCTTTGCAAATGAATTCATTTGGTTGCATGTAAATCCAATCAAGAGTTGAAAATGTTGTAGGCACCCAATGCTCATTGGAGTCTTTGATTTGTGCAACAATGGAATTCAGTTGATTTTTTGGCTTCCTTGACTGGCTAGAAGTCATGATGTCTGATGTAATTGATATATTTGATAAGAGATAGAGTGTGTCCTAACTTTATCCAAGAAAGAGTGAATAATAATGAGAAAAAGAAATACTATCTATTGAGAATAGAAAATAGGAATAGGAAAATGTCGTTGAGAGATAGACTGTAGAAAGGAATAGCTGCAGTGAAAAGTAGATTCACAACATATGCTTGGGTAAATAGGTAAGCTCTCCCCTAGGTGTAGTGTATGTGATGGGTGTACCAGGGGTGTAATTAATGTTAATATATTCTAGGGCTGTCAAGGGTAGTTATTGCTCTTTGTAGGGTTAACATTAAGAGGTGTGGTCCACAGTTTAAGCAATCTACATATTTGAATTTGCCATGTCATATGGACCATGGCAACTCATTTGTCACACTTTTATTGGTACACATGTCGTCATTACCACTAATTATAAATAGTGAAGAGGCCCTTTTTGAGTCAACAAAAAGGCTCTAATGAAGTACCCAATCACTCTTGAGGATTTTTTGTAGATCCATTTAAGGTCCTAAATCAGATAATTTTAACAATATGAATATTTTCAATCTTGCAAAACATGTGTGAGGCCACCAAATCATTTCCTCTCTTAATCAATGCTTTCACAATGATAGCATTACACAGCTGGAGTATATATACTCTTCTTGATTTGAGTGAAACAAATGGTGGTGAAAAACGCTCCATGAGTTGCTCAAAGCATCTTAGCAAAGTTGTATGTCTAGAGTTTTGGGTCTAGATGTTAACTGGGTGTATGGAATAATATGCAAATACACCTTCCATCTCGATGACCACTACAAGCACCAAGCCATAGTCATCTCTCCTAATTGAGGTATGAGGAGGTGATGACATCATCTTCCTTAAGGAGATCTGAAATGACCTTTCTAAGAACTTGTGAAGATCTCTCTCTCTCTCTCTCTCTCTCTCTCTCTCTCTCTCTCTCTCTCTCTTGCACACACACACACACACACACACACACACACACACACACACACACACACACACAAGCACACCGAGTCCTCAATTTTACTTCATCCCTTTGTTTTTTGGGCTTGCTCAACATCAAGATCTTGAAAGGGTAAAGTTTGACTACTTCCCCCCTCCCTGGGGCTTAAGACACGAGGCCACACGTGTTTAGCGTTTGGTCTAGGCCCACTCGCGCTCATGTGAATCAATGAGCAGGTTTGCATATATAGCCCCCCCCCCCAGCAAGCTCCCATAGATGATTATGGGATAATGTTCTTGGCTGCCTGATGATGTGGCACTTCGGGCAGGCTTTTAAAAAAAAATGTTGTTAATAGCGCGTCGGGGCCATTTGGGCCCCTGCTCCTTAGATGAGAGGCTTCCTCTTGGCAATATAGAGTTGTTTTGCAAGGTACACTCCACCCTAGTTATTATATACACTTGCTTTGTAAGGTACACTCCTCGTCACACTTAGGGCCCATTGCTCAATACTAGTTTCTTCCTCTCTTTTTATTATTTTGCTGGATCGCCACGTTGCTACTCCAGTTCCCGTCCACTTTCCTCTCTTCCATGGCCTCTGGCTTCTCCTTCTGCAAGCAGCGGGAGCAGCTATAAGACTCTTTTCTTTCACACATTTCCATTCTAAAATCCAAACACAGTGCCTGCTTGCTGATTGGAGGAAGGGTGGATTAGAACAACATTAGCATGCAGATGTAAATGGGTTTCAGTTGTGGTTAGAGTTTTGCCTTATCATAAGCAGCTTTCTTGTCTGCTTGCTTGATGCTGTTTCTGCGGCTAGCTGGTCTGATAGAGCTATTAATCAGATGTGGGCGGTTTCTAAATAGCAATTTAAGGTGGCTACTTGCTTCAAATCCCAAGCTGGGCTCATGAGATTGTCGTTGCGGGTTTTTGTGGGGCTGGGGTGCACCGCCCTGGTGCTGCTGACATGGGATCGAGGTACAGCTCTGGTATGTTAACTGTCTTACTCATTTGACGATGTTTCTGATTGCAGCCAAAAACAGGTAGCAATAGTTCGACAGAAAGAGGGAATATTTAATTACTGATCATAGCCCATTTTGCAACTAAGATTTGTGAATTGATGGTCTGATCTATAGTCCGGCACTACAAAATTTATCCTTTTGTTATTTTTTGATGTTGTATTAGACCAATGTATATCTACTTATTCATGGATATTGCAATCCAAATAGGCATGATTGTTTTGTTCTAATTTCATGCTGAAAATTTGTGTGGCAGGACAGTGGCAGAAAGCTCAGAATACAGCTACCTAGGGAGCTGTCAGCTGTGAAAGAACACCTTAACACGCAAGAACTTTTTCCAAAAGGGTCGAGTGGAACTAATCTAGAGGATTATTACATTGCTGATCCGACTCCAAAGCCTTTAACCCCCTGGAGAAGTGGCCCTGTAGAGCATTTCAGGCGCCCACCTGACACTAATCCTGCTCAAAACCAGCAAGCAAATGCTCCATAAGCTGCTGTTACGGCTCCTATTTATACCATGCAATTGACAGTAAGACCCAATTACCAAGTCAGATCCAGCACCCCACGACAAAATGAGAATAGGTTCTACTATAATGAGATTGTGGGGGGTGTTCATTATATAGTGGTGACTGTCAGCATTGAGATCTGTATGTGAATATAATTGACTTACGAAAGTGCTTCTGCATACAGCCTATAGCTGATGGATAGATGCACATGTGAATTTTGTTCCCAATTGAGCTATAACTTGGAGGAAAAAGATCATCCTACAGGCAATTGAGAGGACTACACAAGCTAATCCTAGTATGTAAGAGTTGCGGTATCGGCTACTAGAAATATTTACCCGTGATCAAGTTTACATAAGATTTTCATGAGCTTTTGTGTTTGGTAATGGAGCTGCTATGAAGCTTTTTATGATAGCACTATGTTACACTTGCAAACTCATGATTGTAAGTTCCAATCCAAGATACGGTGTTTTAAAATGTAAAGTTCAACAAGGGAAATGGCAGCGAGTCCATGAGTTTGAGTACCCAGCCTACAATGATCCTTTAACATGGACCCTTTTCCTTTTTAGAGAGTTCTTGAAGTCTAATGAGGTGTCTAAGCCCAACCCTTTGAAGTTTGGGGAGGTGTGTACCCTTGTCCAAGGACAAGGGTGCTCCTTGCTTAAAAGCGCCTCCGTGTGATGCTCCTTGATTAAGAGCTGAAAGGTGCAATTCTCAAGCAAGGAGCACCCTTCGGTAAAGGTGGGCCTTCCACATTGGAGTGTGGGGTTGGGTTTAGAGTCATCTAGTTGCCAATATGATGCCCATCTTTGACACATAAGAGCATAGTCCTTTAAACTATTATTCTTTGGGCATGCCTCTTGCAAACGTGTACAAGATGACCAACCATAAAGCAAAGTTCTATCACATATAGTAGAACTTGCCTATGTTTAATATGGAATGGAAGGTTGGCACATGCATGCAATTCCTTGTTAGAGTACGTGCAATTTTATAGTGCCTCAAGACCAATGGGTCAATCACAAGCAACTTGTACAAGATAACTCATCATAAAGCATAAAGCATGATTCTTTTACATCTAAGAGGCCTATCCAATTTGAGAAAAATGCATTGGTCCAAATGCATGATATTCTTTTGTTAGGGTACTCAAATGGGAGGTAGAACTATTGGGCAAAAAAGTCCACATCTGCCTCTAGTTTAAAAGATGCACAATGATGGTGCCTTCAACTTATCATAAAGCATGGGTGCTCTATTACATATAGGAGGCAACTTGCTCATGCATTTTGTAAGGAAGGGGATCCATGTGCATGATCTAATAATTGTTAGGTTACTCATACGGGCTGAATAGCCTACGGGCTAAGGAAATTGACATGTCTCTAGTTCAATTGATTGGAATATTGTTGTAGGCTACTATGGCCATGATAATGTCTCAAATGTAGCGAACATGAGGTAAAACAAATTTATCACTAACAATTCTTTTATGCAAGCCTATTAGGAAAAGCCTTGTGTTATATAGAAAAGTCATTACTATAAGAGTAATCCATATTTAATTCCAATGAAAAAGTCTACCTACCAACAAATTGTAAAACTTCTTACTTGGTAAGTTACATGACTATGCTTATTGTGGTATTACAAGTTTTAAAAGTTTAATAAAAGTTCTATTATGGTGTTACAAGTTTTATAAGTATTATGAAAGCATATCTTTCACCCGTTTGGATATAAAAGGGAGTAAATTATATATTAAATGTTGTTTTTGGCCATTTTGAAAGTTACAATGTGCTTGTTGTAAGTTTGAAAAAGGCTCAAACCATTAGTAGTAATAATTGGATTTGGGCCTTTTTCAAAGACAATGTGCTTGTTGATAATGGCTTAAACCACCAAGGTTCATAACTAGATTACCATTTCCTTATACCCAAAAAAAAAAGCACTTCTAAACTTTTTTAGTACCATTTTTTGGGACATTATTCCCCATAAGTTTGATGTTTTGCCATTATATTGGCTCATAAATCCTTGAGTTTGATTGTGCAAAGGACATTCATGCCCTAAGGACCTAGTAGGGTTGTTTGTTTGTTGTACATGACACTATGCCCATACTATCCTATTAAACAATTGATTTTGTAAGTTCATAAAACTTGGATCCTAGGCTTGGCTCCATCCTCAAGGAGGATCCTTAAACATCTTCGTGTCATGGTCGGGGGTTTTGATTGTAGAGACAATGCCAATTAACCGACAAGACCACAAAGGCTCCTTCCAACTTTGAAAAACTCTGACAAACTGATGGAGAAGGAGAACCCTTCAGAAACAGAGAGTGATCAGGGTTGGATCAGACACAAAGCAAAAACCCTTAGACAGACATTCTCACAGGAATGCAAAACGTTCCTCCTCCTGAAAACTCTCAGACAGCAGAGAACATGAGCCTGAGCACTAGTAGTGAATATCAGACATCAGTCTGCTGGAACAATCCTATAGATAATACTGGCGAACTCATTGACAGCAATTGTTAATTTTCTAGAGGCTTCTAGATAGAAACGCAACATATACTGCAGCGATGGCCAGAGTAATCTCGACAACAGAGAAGGCAGCAATTCCACAAGGAAGGATAGCTGCCATTGGAAACAAGTGCGTTGAAATGGCCGATGATAATCGCAGCAGTAAGAACATGACCACTCCTCCCAGTGAACCAATAGAATTCAGAGCCTTGACAAACTCAATGAATCATGTCTATTGGGAAGAGACTTCTGAAATTCTACTCACGGATATGGAGATGACGACCACAGCATTGCCGACAGCATAGGAGGTACAAAATTTGTCATACAAGGGTAATGCGACTGGAATTAGGGACATATTATTGTTTGATGACAACGGGAGAACTAAAATTCCGACCTCCATTCCTATGGTGCCCATACAAACTCTTTCAATGGCAAACCCAACTGATAAGTCTATCTGACATGGAAGTCGTTTCCAGAACCCTGATAGCAGAGCTGGAGGTTTAACAAATGATAGCAAAGCAGGCCATCACATCCAGAAAGCTCGTTGGAACTGTTTCCAGTGACAAACTCATCTAACCTTGGTTCAATAGTGTTCTTCCCAGTGCATATTGATATACACTTTTAATATATATATTATTGCAATTGATCACAATATTGTTATTGATTTTGTATGTTGGATTTCAAAATATGAGCAATGTCCTATTCCAAAATGTGCAATGTCTTAACTAACTAGGAATTGCAAAACTTTGTGCAATGTCGTCTTTTCAAAAAGTTTAGTCATGATTTTTAGTGCCTTCTAGAAAAATACTTTTCTTAATGCATGTTAGTCCCTTTGAAGTAAACCTGTAGAAACATCCCTTCAAGTCCTATTTTCAAAGAGTAATACAATAAGATATTGCAATTCATAATGTGATTTAAGTAATGTAAGTATAGAAAGTACCTCATGCTTGTTACTTGATCCAAATGTCAAAAGCAATCCAAGACTAGCGCCTCTCCAAGAACACGACTACAAGAATAGACCGAAAAAAATGCACGCGCTGTTTTTTACGCATTTTTTTTTATTTTTTTACCTAATCCGAGATGTTGGATTCCGACACAAAAATACGTCGGACACCCGTCGGATGTTTTTTTATGACATTCTGTTAACAGATGTCGGAATCCGACATCTATATAGTATACGTCGGATGGACGCCGACACGTCGGACATTTTTGGGCAGTGCTCTGGATTTTTTTGTGGAACAGACGTCGGATTTCGACGTGTTGATTGGACGTCGGAATCCGACGTCCATGTCGGATCAACCACGTTGGATGTGGACGTTGGATTCCGATGTCCCACGTGGCTCCTGGCGTTTGGCGGTCCGACTGATGCTTCGGGAGTCCGGCATGCTGTACCTGTCGAATTCCGACGTGTTCTGAGGACGTCGGAATCTGACATTCTCATTGCGACGTGTTTCTCCGACGTCCGCGACGAATTAAAAAAAAAAAATTAAGCTCGTGATTCACGTCGCAAAAGACATCGTAAATCATGATGGGTGTTGTAGTTTTTAATACACTAATGAGTTTTCTCACTATTCTATACGAGAGCCGACCATAGTGGAAGAAGCAATGTCACAGGCTGATTCAGATCTCTGGAGGGAAGCTATGGACAAGAAGTACAACTCACTACTAAAGAACAACACAAGCACTGTCACCAAGTTGTTTGTAGACAGAAAAGTCAATGATTGCAAATGTACCTTTAAGATCAAGTATAAAGAAGATGGCAGTATCGACAGGAGAAAGGTTCGACTCATGGAAAGGAGATTTTCACAAACTCCCCAGACTATCTAATTCCATAGAATTAGAGATCATTAGAGAGATTGAAAGTAAGTCAATAAGTAGAGATACTATTCATTCTATAATCAACATAGTAGGATCACTGCACATAGTGCATTACTACTGTGAACCATTATCGGGCACAAGATTGTGATGTGATCGTTGTTATTACAACAACTAATACATAACTTCTCTATTTTCTTTATGTGTGTTTGCACTGATAAATGTTTTCTGAATTTTTTTTTCTCTATCACTGATACTCATTTCCATGACTCATTCAAAAATCTAACTCAAAAGAAGCATGGCTGTCATAGACGCCTAAATGTATTGTTGCCTTCATGGTTGTCTCAAACACCTACAAAGATATTCTTTTGATCTAAGAAATAGTCTAAATCAAAAGTTTGTGTAGATCATGTTATAATTTAACGTTGTGTTTTCTCTTGTCTAGATTTCATATTCAACAAGAGTGGTATCAGAGCTGATCAGTAATTATTTCTTAAATGCTTGTACCACCCTCAACAAGTGGTATCAGATCTATCAAGCACTCCATCAGAAATGCTTGTACTACCCTCAACAAGTGGTATCAGATCTATCAAGCACTCCATCAGAATCCAATAAGTGTCTTGTCCAAACTGTTATAGTATTCACAACTAAGTTACCATTTCTTAGATTGTTCATTATAGAAGGTACATCTTTAGAGATCCGATTGATCAATAAGTTCAACTGAGATGATTTTCATATGTGGAATTTTAAAATGAAAATGATGTTAAAGTACAATACTTTAGGACCCTAAATGGATCTACACAAGATCCACAAGGGTGATTGGATGTTTCCTAAACAATCTATTGCAAAAACTAGATGCAAAGATTGATCTAGAATAGCAATTTTGCACTTATCAAACAAGAACAATCATAAAGCATTGATCATTAGGGTCCTAAAGTACTATATTTTAACATGGTATCAGATCCAAGTACAAGAGGTTAGTGTTTGATCAAAATACAAATCCATTTTGAGCAAGTTTTGTTGTTAGAAACTAGAATTGAGATGGCGAGTTTGAATCTAAACTTTGAGGAGGAGATTTGATTCCAAACTTTGTGAGGTCAAGATGCATACTTTCCACACATGTGGGCACCTCTGGACCTGCATTTATTACTCAATGTGCCTTAGATTCATAAAAATGGATTCTATTGTTTCTTGATGAGGTTTTTGTGTGCTAATCCTAAGAAAAGCTACCAAGATTGACTGCCATTGATTAGATTTGACTTAGAATCATGAGATCTAATAATAATTTACTATTTGTCAGTAAGCTCACATATAAGGACTGCAAAGTTTTGTTCAATTCAAAACAATGTACCATGTTGCATACAGATAGTAATGAAATACTCTTTGCAAATAGAGAAGGTAATTTGTAAATTTGGAGTCATGAATATGCACTTTGTACCAATGTGACTTCAAATGCCTAGTTATGACATCAAAGATTAGGACATTTAAACATGAGATCAATCTTTTATATGCATCACAATAGTTTGGTTAAGGATTTTAAATATAAATGCTACCTCCACTGACAGTCAACATGTCTGTGAGATGTACCTACTAGGCAAACAACCTAGATCAAGATTCCCAAAGGGACAAGTGGCCACTAGAGCTAAGTCCATTCTAGAATTGATACATAGTGATTTGTGTGGCCCTATGAGTACTCCCTTTCTAAGTTCAACAATATATTTTATCACTTTTATCGATGACCATTTGAGATTCACCAGTATTATGTTCATCAAGAACAAGTCAGAGGCATTTAACTATTTTAAAGAATTCAAGCAGTTTGTTGAGACACAAATTGGTCAAAAGCTCAAAACCCTACACATTGATAGTGGGGGAGAATATTTGTTAGACGAAATGTCCGACTACATATCATCATGCAGTATTCATCACCAGTTTACCACCAACTATACATCACAACAAAATGGAGTAGCCAAGATGAAGAACCGAACATTACTTAATGCGACATGATCAGTGATATCAAATGCTTAGCTACCCAAGAATTTTTGGGCTAAAGCAATCTCAACAGTATGCTATTGGCAGAATTATTCAAGCACTAAAGCAGTGACGATCATCAATAATTCGAATCGATTACTACATGAGATGAGTCTCTATTGTCGAAATAATTTGAAATGACCAATTCAAGCCTAGTGCATTACCTTCTCGGAATTGAGGTAACTAGAGACAAAGCAAATAGAAGGATCGCGATAAGCCAAGAAAGGTATCTAACCAATGTACTTTACATGTATGGCATGGAAAACTACAAGTCAACTAACTCACCTATGGATCCAGAATTCAAACTGTCGAAAGACAATTGAAACAGAGAAGATCGATCATGTATGCCATGGTCTGCACACAACCCGATCTTGCCTATACAGTCAGCACACTGTCACAATATATGCTGAATCCCAGCCTACATCACTATAAAGATCTATTGAGAGCATTGAGATACATTGAATCCACGAAGCACTATGCCTTGTGCTATAACGGAAATATAGAGGACGCTCTAACTCTTAATGTTTATTTTGACTTGATTGGGTTGGAAATGTGGACACACAAAAATGCACATCCACAAAATGCTTTAGCCAAGCCATAGCATTCAAAGCATTTGGAGACACGGCTCTACCCTACAATGATCCTTGTGATGTTGGATCTTTTTGAAGTTGTGCGTGCATTCTTTGAAGGCATGAATTTCCAACTGCATGAACAGCTTTGTAGGCTTTTCGACAAACCTTTGTTGCATTTAAGAAAAATACATACGAGTTTTTGTCAGGTTTCACTGTGGCACACAAATAGTAATTCTTTTCAACTTTATTTCGCAAGAAAAACTTGGACCTCAATTCCTTGATCTCTTTGTTATTTAGTTTCTATAAGCAAGAGGTTGAACAACAAATAATGGACCGTACCTTCCGAATCTCATGTCTGGTAATCAATTATTTTTTATGTTTTGTCAAAATAGGTGAAGATTTTAAGTCTCTCTTATATCTTTCCTTTCTTTTGAAATTGGATTTGTAAATTGATGTCGTGGCACTTGCAGTTGCTCGAATAGGTTGAGAAGGTGTGGAAATGTCTGTCTGAACATCAGGTTGTTGTTGATTGCCTCAACTAGTTCTGTAGTGTCAGAAGAATAAGGATTTTCATTAAATATAGCTCTTTTAGATTTGATCGAATTGGGGATTTGAGAAATGGACCTTCTTCGAATATGTGAAAAACTTGCACGTCGAGGATCATTTGATTGACGGAGATCTGTAGATTTACTTGAATCCATGATTGAGTGCATTGAATCCTGTGAATCATCACTCACTAACTTTTTGATTGGTCAAACAATATTGCAATGCTGTTTATCTAATATTTGAATCGAAAGATGAAGAACTCAAATTTGTAATAAGTTGTGTCAAAGGAGTCATTTCTTGAAAAGTAGTTAGATGAGAAATTTCAGATGATATTGTTGACGTGGAAACAGAAAGGATAATAGGACAAGAACCCGAGGGAGCGGCTTCATTATAATAGCTTTCATTAGGAATATCAGATGAAGACGACTCAGATGTGGCTACATACTGGAAGAGAAGAAGAAGAACTACTAGCCATGATAAAAATCTTTAAAAAAAAAATTTATTCCTATGCTAAGCATAGAATGCTGAGCATAACATCTTCTCTTTCTTTAAGAGCTAATGTTATGCTCAACATAAGATATTATGATCCTCTCTCCCAAATTCTATCCTAAGCAATGAGGAGATCTTATGCTTAGCATAACATAAACGCATTGAGTGAGTAGGAATGCTATGCTCAGCATAGAAGTTGGGAGAGAGGATGATAATATGTTATGCTGAGCATAACATTAGCTCTTTGAGAAAGAGAAGATGTTATGCTCAGCATAAGACTCGTACGAGAGAAAGCTAGGTTCCAATGTTGAGCATGGCCAATAGTTGCAAAATAAAAGAACTTCCTATCCTATCATTAAAGATACTTATTTGTTTTGGCTTATATACAATTTTTTTTCTTAAAACCTCCAAAATATACACAAAAATGTTGGTTTCTAATCATATTTATTGTTAAAATTTTAAGAATTAAACTTGAATTTTACTGGATTTGTCTGGTAAAATTGTACTAAAATGGCAATAATAATTATATTTTTGCAATTTTTTAGAACGATAGCTTTGAAAAATTAAAGATGTCAAAATTTCTTTTCGGATGTCGTCTCAAGCCCAAGATGTTCCATTAAAGGACACAAAAGAAAACATGTTTTATTTTACGAAAGGTGTAAATAACACAAAACTTGATAACTATTTATCCATGTTGCTGAGAAGAGCGGAAGAGGGGATAGTCCATTTAAGGTGCAAGGTAGAGTACTTAAAGATCAGCCCGACAATGACGAGGAACAAGATGGCTTGGTCAAAGTTCTTGTTAAAGAGCTTGACAAAATTCGTTCAATATTAATTTTGGACGAAAGAATATTGAAGATTCGACTTTGTCGAGATGAAGTTGTTATTTTGACAAAGCACTTGTGACATTGGAGGTACACTCAAAGAAGAATTTATAAATGTTTACTCGGATCATCAATCTCATTTGGAATAAATTAGGTTTTGGATTATTTAGTACTGTAACAATTGCATTCTATGCTGAGCAGAGTTCACATTATGATTATTCAAAGTTCTTTAATATTGCTTTTCTGTTTTTTTGTCATATAGAGCCTCAAACAATGTCTACAAAACGTGCTGGATGCTATTGCTGAGGGAAAGAATCTAATCTTTACCTCCCGTGGTTCAAAGTCAATGGCTTTGGGACATGGCAAAATAGCTTCCTCCGCTGTCCTTTCCAACAATGAGGGTACCAAAAAATCTGCACCCTCTGAATCAGTCCCTTTCTCAAAAAAAAGATCTCAGGCTTCTGTACATACTGAAGAGAGTGTAGAGAAACCGAGGTCTAGAAACAAATCAATGGCCAAGCGACCCAAAGTAATTCCCTCTGAAGAAGGTAGAAAAAAATAAGAAAAGTCCACATTAATTTTGCCTAGAGCCTCCATCCACCCTTTGAGAGATTCATTTGAGATTTCCAAACTTAGAGATGAAATTTATAAAAATAAAAAAATTAGAGAAACTCCTTTGATTTTGGATATAGACCAGTGGATCGTCCTCCCATTGATCCCTCCATTGGAAATCGACCAATGGAGGTTCATGAGCCCAATGAAACACATGTACATGACGTAAAAATTAAACTTAAAGATCATACACAAGCAATTGTAATCCCTTTTATTGTTTTGGTACATCTGTTGTCGATTTTGATTTTTCTTCTTTAGATAATTATCATTTTTTTGTTTTGGGAGATATTCATAGGTTACAAGCTAGAAAGCGACTATCTCAAGAGTATCCCCATGTTGCCTCTTTCTGAACCGTTAGTGCCATTGCGTTTGCTGGGTTGACACTGAAAGAAGCTAAACTTTTTGCTTGGGACCATAACATTGACCAAGACTATAGGATGAAGATGACGCAGGATAAGATTTTTTTACAAAGAATTTGTCAGAGTTTCTAAAGCTGAAGATTTTAACCAGTTGGAGTTGAAGACACTTTGTGCCCAAGAAACAGACCTTCCATTTGAATCTAAGAATCCAACGCAGAGCTTGATTAAATATGATAACTTTTATCAGTTGGCATTTTGTAGTGGCTAGGTAATTGTTTTGTTATGCTTAGCATAAAATGTTTGGTTCAAAAGTTTTCAAAATTAATAAATAAAATTTACAAAGCTTTTAATATTCAATTTCTGTAATATTATTTTTCAAGTTTGGGTGCTTGTGAATAAATTTTTAAAAAATAAAATTTTTTTAAAATAAAGGGCCAACCAGTTCAAGGAAGCTCAAAAAAAAGAAAAAAGATTATTGCCACCACTCACACACAAAACCCATACCAACAGAGATGAGTATTTCTTAGTGGAAAAACATACAAGGAATAAATTCCTCCGAGCTCGTAATCGGTGTCCTCTCGAGGGTTGTTGATGGTCAGCTCTCCCTTGTTGAAATGGGGAAGGAATTTCAGAGGTCAGATTTTTTTTTATGAACTTTTAACTAACATTTTTTTAATAGTAGTTGCAAGTTTTGTTATTTTTTTTGTGATACTTTTAAATACAAGCATAAATAATTTATGAAAGTTCAAGAGGCCCTAGTAATAGGGTTGAACTGTAGTAATCTTGAGGAATAAAAATGAAGCCCTCATTTTTTTTTTGATATTATTTAGAAATATGGTATTCATTTCACTCATGCTTAGCATAGAAATATATTAATTTTTTATTTTGAACATTCATATCTTATGTTAAGCATAGTAATTATATTCTCTTTGCTAATCTGATTTCAAGTCTAGCATTTAATTTATTAATTATATATTATGTTCATCTTTAGTACTTTTTTTAGAATCGACATTTTTTAATTACTTGTTTTGTACATCTTATGCTAAGCATAGTTGCATTCTCTCTTCTTTCAGTCGGTTGAAGACAAAAAAAATAAAGTCCTTCCAAAGCAATTTAAACGACATATTCTTAAAACAAAGGTAGAAAAAAGAGACAAAGAAAGATTGGAACAGGGTGAGACTATTGTCGAGGAGAATTCAACAGAGACTTTCTTCCTGCAATGTGTCGATGATCAACCATGTTTTTACATTGTGGAAGAAAGAGATTGTAAGAAAATTTCAAAAATTTTAAAGAAAAGACCCTACACTCTTTGCATAGCAGACATTTCCTATGGATTTCAGATGAAAAAATCTCTAAATGATGATTCTCCATACAAATTCACTGAGATCCATAGTGTGATGCAAGGATTTCTTGAAATCAAAACTCCTATTTGGAGAGTTGTAATATTCCATTCAAGTTGGCAGTCAGCTTCAGTGCAAAAAGCTCTTCTAAATTTTTGCAATATTGGGATTGAAAATGTTGTATGATATATCTTTAACTTTCTTAAAACTTAATTTTATTTGTTTTGATTTTTAAATAGTCTATGCTTAACATAGATCATTGTTTAAAATTATAATCTACAATTTTTTTGTAGGTACAAGCCCAATGTTCGCAATGCTAGTGGTGCACGGTTGTGCAAGGAGATTGAATACCGAACCAGTGGTTATTATTCATTGCATGTCGATGCTGCACTATAACACCACCGGATTGACCAGCAGCTTTGGAAACTTGTTCCAATTTTCAACAGTAGCAAAGAAGTTGAAAAATTTGATGACAGATTCCATGGTTTGTCCTTATCAAAAGCCACAACAATTAATTAATCATCTTGTTGAAATTTTTTCACACCCAACAGATTGGATTTGGATTTGTTTAGCGATAGCGACACTACAAGCACATGCGCTGTGCACAAGGTAGACATGTTGCTGCTGTAGAATTAGATTCTAGCTTAGTAGAATTTATAAGAATGCAAATGAAGTCTATTTCAGTTTTGCTGGATGAATTAGCTGAAGTAGGAAAGTCTACAAAATTTGACGAAGACTCTATAATTCCACTGTCAAAAGGACCACAACCTTCCGCTAGTGGAAAAGTGAGTAATATAGGGGAGTTTGCAGATGTACTAGTTCAAGATTACCATGTTGTAATTGTAGAGGAAACCATAGAAGAGGTTGTCGTTGTTTTTATTGAGGCTCTTCCAGAAAAGCCCAAAGATGTCAATAACCTTGATGACTTTTGGAAATAGTGTACTCATCTTACTATCTTAAGCATATGAATATCAAACTTTTGGGCATGAAGTTTTTAGATTCATTTACATTTTTTAATACTATTTGCTACTTGAAATTTTTATCTATTTTAAAGTTTATTTTTCAATGTTACTCTTTAAGATAAATTATTAAATGTTGATTTTAATGAATGTTGCTTTGGAATGACAATATTGTTTTGAATTTGTTCTAGAATCATATTTTTAAAAAATTAATGAATATTATAAATTTGTTAATACATTTCATCTTTCAAAATATAGAAATTTTTTAATAAAATTTCAAGTTATTAATTATGATGATATTAAGAACAAAATTCTTTTTAAATAATTTTAATATTCTCAAAAGTCATGTAATTTTAGATATATGTTTAAGTAAATTTTTTTATAATTAAATTTTTTATGTTGTAGACCTAAATTGCGAAAATATTTTTGAATCCACACAAACTATTACTTTAAAAAATTAAAATTATTAAAAAATATTAAGTTGAATTTATATTGTATTCATGCAAAATTATTTCATACAAAAATATTTTAATATTTTAAAATCCTTGTTAACAGATAATTTTTCAAATAAGTGAAATAGATTTTTTTGTATTATTATATTAAATGATTTTACTTATTAATTAGTTTAAAATATGTGCAAAATTGAATATGTTGTTAAGATTTTATATCTAGTTTTTTTAGTAAGATTTTAGTTTTTCACAAAGTCACCATGAAGTGGTGGATGTCGAAGGTGGCAAAGGCCTATTTGACGACGATGATATTTTGGAAAAGAAAAATTTTTGTGGCGGCTAGGCCTGCGACGACAGATAGAATGTGACGTAGTTGTCGGTGTGAAGAGCGCTGAGCTTTTGCTCATGAGCTCTGGCTCGATCAACATGCACAAGATCACATACTGTGATGGGTTGTGTGCAGATGAGGTTTGACGGATGGCTTGTGGAGAGGTCTCTCCTTCCTCACGATCAGGGGAAGATGAGGTAGTTGGGGAGGATGAGGTAGTTTGCTAAGTTAGTATTGTCAGATGAATTAGCGGAAGTAGAGAAATCCACAGATAATGTAGACTCTGTAATTCTCTTGTTGAAAGAACTACAACATCCCGCTAGTGAGAAAGTTGGTGACACGAGGGACTCTACAGATGTCTTAGTCCAAGAATATAATATTTTGACTGTAGAAGATATTGTATAAGAGGATGTTACTACTGCTATTGACACAAAAAAGACAAAAGACATTAATGATCTTGATGATTTTTGACAATAGTGTATACAATTATCTGATTATCATAAAGATTATATTTGAATTTCAATTTTTTCAAGTATCATGAAATTTTTAAATTAGTCTATTTTTTTATATAATACTTGTTATTTCAAATATTTCAAATTATTTATCAATAAATAGTTTTTCAATAACTAGAATAATTATTTTTTTGTTGATTTTAGTATTTTTTAATTAATTAACATTGTCAAGAATCAATTAATTTAAAGTATGTGCAAATTTGTAAATTTTATTAAAATTTTATATCTTAAATTTTTAGCATGATTATAATTTTGGACAACATGCAACTTTCTTTAGTATTGTCAGATGAATTAACAGAGGTAGGGAAATAATGTAGACTCTGTAATTCTCCTGTCGAAAGAACCACAACCTCCCGCTATTGAGAAAGTTGGTGACATGGGGGACTCTTTAGATGCCTTAGTCCAAGAATATAATATTTTGACTGTATAAGATATTGTATAGGAGGATGCTACTGTTGCTACTGACAAATAAACATTACAAATACGTAATTGTTTAAGAAGAACTATCAATGCATTTGACCAAAGAGAACCTTATATAAACAACTGTACCCACGTAAATGAAAATAAGCTAGGGCTCGTACCTATTTAAAGTTAACATGGACGTATAGAAACACTGGAAAGCATGGATTTGCTCAGTTTTTATCACACTTGTAAGAGCCTAATAAGTAGTCTTCAAGGTCAGGATGGTACAGAGTTACCTTGATACCTGCGTGAACTTACACACTTTACTTTTTATACTAAAACACAATAATGGCCTATAGCAAGTTATTAAGTTACAGTTTTTGGCATCTTATATTAGTGAATTGGTTCAGAGTTTGGTAAGCCTGAATGGCATGGATTTGCACAAGTCAGCTTGAACGACATGGATTTGTCCAAGTGTTTGTACATAGAGTCCATCAAGTGCAAATGATTCACAGGTACTGATGGGTACATGATGGCATGTATATGCCCTGCTACCGACTCCTATGGCCAAACTACACATTTTCCACTTGTTGTGATTGATTATCATGCAAAAATAGGTATGCTTGTCTTATACTGATCAGTATGCATGGTGGATGCCCTGATACGGTGACATTAGGGCAAGACCTACGATGTGGTAAAATGCTTGGTAGGAAAGATTGGACTAATGATTATACTTTGAATTAAGTTGATAGTGAATCTTGGTTTGGACATGGATGACAACTGATGCTTAGCTATGACACCTATCTTCCTCATTGAACTAACTCATGTGGTTGCGTTTTGTGGGATGGTGGCAGGTAATAGCTGTGAAAAACTCAGATCCAAAAGATGCTAAAGTTTCATAAAGATCTTGGCCATGGAAGTTATGCACATCTAGATTGAAAAAATGATAGAAATTGTGATGTTAAGCATACTAAACATCAACTAAACATCAAAATCTGATCATAAGCTTCCACAAACAGAAACTTGCTGTCCCTGTCCGTACTTCAGAGCCTACAACCTGCATTTCACACGTGTGAAGCCATAGCAACAAAGAAATCACAATTCTAGTGGCTAGAATGCAAGATATGAACAAAAAAGTGAGAGAGAAGAAGATGGACCTTCAAAGAGCATAACATTCATTCAATAGAATGAAAATGAGATGTGTACATACTCGTGGAGATGGCTATTTATAGCAGCCATAGTGCCTCTTGGCCACTTGTCTTATGATAGGCTAAAATTGGGGTCCAATAGGATTCACCCATATACCTAGAAATTTGGTCAAATAGGAATGCACCAAATTATGAGCCAATAGAAGAGCTCCACACTCGACCTCCTCTAATTAATGTGACCTCAAAAGTAGTGTACACATACTTTGGGCCTCTACATACATGTATGAACCTATCTCTAACTTTTATTTGGCCATAGGCCTACAAAATCTCAAGTTAGGAAAATACTACTAGTTGACAATTTTTCACACTCCCTCTTCAACTAGTTTTAGCATAGATTTAGAAAGTACACCAAGACTTGTTCTATGCTTGAAAAATAAGTCCTTTCCCAATGCTTTGGTAAAGATATCAGCCACACATTCCTTTGATGGGACATGTTCAAGCTTGATCTCTTTTGCCAACACTTGTTCTCTCACAAAATGGTAAGCCACCTCGATATGTTTGCTCCTTGCATGGAAAACCGGATTGCTTGCTAGACTTTGGGCTGAAAGGTTGTCACAAAAGATGATTGGACTCTCTGAAAAATCCAGCAAATGAAGCTCCATAATCATCCTCTTGATCCACACCATCTCCTTTGTGCATGATGTCAAAGCTTTGTACTCGGCCTCACTAGAAGAAAGTGATATAGTTGCTTGTTTCTTCGACATCCATGAGATAGCTCCATCACCTATGAAAATAGCATGTGCATTTATGGATTTTCTATCCATAAGGTCTCCTGCAAAATCTGAATCTGAAAAACCAAATAAGTTAGGTGATGAGCCTCTATAAACAATGCCAAAATCTTTTGTTCCCGAGATGTATCTCAAGATCCTCTTTCCTAGTTTCCAATGTTCTATGCTAGGATCTTGCATGAATTGGCTTAATCTACCAACACAATAAGATAAATCAGGTCTTGTGATGGTTAGATATATAAGAGAACCTATTAGCTTCCTATAGAGAGTAATGTCCTCGAAGGATCTTTCATTACCTCTTATAGTTAGCTTTACATGTGATTCCATAGGTGTATCAATAGGATTTGCATCTACCATATGAAATCTATTGAGAATAGAAATAGCATACTTCTCTTGTGAAATAAAAGTGATTTGAGAAGTTCTAATTACTTCTATTCCTAAGATATAGCTCAAAAGACCAAGATCATGCACTTCAAATTCCTTTTTTAGTGCTTTCTTGATATCTTCTATATCTTCCTTGTTCCCTCCACTTAAAATAATGTCATCCACATAAATTAGAAGGATTGTAACATCATTAGCACTAATTCTAAAGTAAAGTGAATGATCATACTCACTCATAGTGAAGTTTTGAGAAAGTAGAAAAGAGTTAAGCCTAGCATACCAACTCCTTGGTGCTTGCTTAAGACCATACAAACTTTTTTGTAGAAAACACACATGATTAGGCTTGCTATGAGAAACATAGCTCTCGGGTTGCTCCATGTAGACTTCCTCTTCAAGATCACCATTCAAGAAAGCATTAGAAATGTCTAATTGCCAAAGATCCCATCCATAAAGAGTTGCAAGGGAAATGATTACTCTTATGCTCACCATCTTTGCCACGGGTGCAAAGGTTTCCTCATAGTCAATGCCATGCTCTTGAGCATAACCTTTAGCCACCAACCTTGCCTTCAACTTGTTGATTAGATCCATCTTGATTTGTCTTTACCTTGAAGATCCATTTGCATCCAATTGCACTTTTGCCCTTTGGAAGCTCCACCAATCTCCATGTGTTGTTCTTCATAAGTGCTTCAAACTCAAGATCCATTGCTTGGATCCATTCCTCTTCTTGCCTTGCTTCATCTACACATGAAGGTACATCAAAAGAAGTTAGGAAAGCATAGTTGGATCCATCCACCACTTGCTTACCTTTGCCATCATAAGTGAGCCTTGAGGGTTTCACTTTATGCCTTGGAGTTCTCCTTGGAATTTGACTTGAAGAGGCTTCTTCAACATCCACATCCAATGTGTCATCAACTCCATTGTCATCAAGCACATTAGTTGCAACAACACCATCATCACTTGAAACAACTTTTGGAATGTTACTTTCATCAAAAATGACATCCCTACTTGTGAACACTTTCTTGATTGAAGGAACATAAATCCTATATGCTTTGCTTACTTCACTATAACCAACAAAAATGCCCTTTCTTGAAGATGGATCCTCCTTAGTTCTATCATCAAGAGTAATGTTGAAGTAGCAAATGCATCCAAAAGTTCTTAGAAACTTGACATTAGGCTTCGTACCAAACAAAGCTTCAAAAGGGGTTTTTCCTTCCAATACAACACTTGGCCATCTATTGCATAGGAAATTTGCACACAACAAAGCATCACTCCAAAAAGGTTTAGGAAGATTAGCATTCAATCTCATTGCCTTTGCACTCTCACACAAGGTTCTATTCTTCCTCTCGGCCACTCCATTTTGTTGTGGTGTTCTTGGACATGTGTACTCCCTCTTGATCCCATGCTCATCGCAAAAGGCTTTGAATTTGTTAGAAATGTATTCACCACCATTGTCGCTCCTCAAGCATTTGATTTTGGTTGTAAATTGAGTCTCAATAGCAACTTTGAACTTGACAAACACATCAAACACCTCATCCTTGCTCTTTAGTAGATAAACCCAACAAAATCTACTAAAATCATCAATGAAAGTTACATACATCTTAGCACCTCCATTGCTAATTGTAGTAACACCATGAATATCCGAATGCAAGAGAGAAAAAGGCATCTTAGATCTAGATATAGATCTAGTATATGGCAATCTATGTGATTTAGACAAAGCACATTCTTCACAAACATGATTCAAGCAAGTAAGAGACTTGGGAAGTCCCCTTACTACCTCCTTTTTGGCTATTACCTCCAAGGCCTTGTAGTTGAGATGTCCCATCCTTTTATGCCATACCTCTTGAATTGACATTTGTTCATTTGCCATGCATCCAACTTGGTTAGCAACAACACATGCATCAAGCTTGAACAATTTCCCTTGCCTTTTCCCTTTTGCAATGATACTACACCCCTTTTTGATCAAGCAAGCATCACCATCAAACTCAACTTTGAATCCTTTGTCAAGCATTTGGCTTACACTAAGTAAGTTCTTGGTAATGGATGGAATGAGCAAAACATCTTTCAATTCTATATTCCTATTTGTAGAAAGTGAAATAGGAATTGTGCCAATCCCCTTGATTGCACACTCACCATCATTTGCGGTATAGATTACCTTCCTATCACCATCAAATGCCATTAAAGATGAAAAATACTCTTTATGATATGTCATATGAGAAGTGGCTCCACTATCAATCCACCAAGGATCAATGTCTCCATGATTAGCCAACAAGCAAGATGACATAACAAAAGCATCATTTGAAAGAAGCTCATCCCCACCCTCATCAATAGTTAGATTGGTTTGCTTTTCCCCTTGATCCCTCTTTTTCTTAAAACAATCACTAGCAAAATGCCCTTTGACTCCACAATAGAAACATTTTAGCTTAGATCTATCCTTCTTTTTGCCAAAAGTAGAGTGCTCACCTTGGTCTTGCCCTTTAGACCAATTGCTTTTACCTTTGCCCTTGAACTTGCCTTTAGAGAACATTGCCTCCTCTTCTCCTCCTTGAGATGTAGAAGATGCTCCCACTCTTGCTTGCAACCTGAATTCTTCAGCCAACAAGACCTCTTGCAAGTCTCCAACACTTGGTAAACATTTTTGGATAGCATAACTTTGAACAAGATTAGCATGATCATCCAACAAGCCATTGAGAATCACTTGAACAAGCTCCTCATTATTTATGCCATCATTAATGCATGCTAACTCATCATTCAATGCTTTAACTCTCAAAACAAAAGCATGTCCATTCTCACTCTTCTTTTGCATACAAGAAAAGATTTGCCTTCTTAAAGTCAACACTCTAGAAGTAGACTTGGATTCATAAACCTTCTTCAAGGCTTCCCAAGCTTCACTAGATGATGTGCACTTACCAACCTCTTTGATAAGCTCATTTGTCACATTCATCTTGATCATGTGAAGGGCTTTCTTTGCCCTCTTGTCATACCTCAATTGTTCTTGAGGTGCCAAAGGTCTCTCCTCCACACCTACAACAATATCCATCAACTCATTCATCTCAAGCAAAGACTCCATCCTTACTTTCCAAGTAGAATAGTTGAGGGAGGTAAGCCTATCATTGCTTTCCAACATGTAGCCTCCATTTGTAGCCATGTTGCAATGATTGATCTCTGATCTTTGACCTGTTCCAATGCACTAAGCACTCTCTTGAATCAACAAATGAAACACAAGAAGAAATCACAAAGATTTGGAACCTAAAACCTTACTTTTTCTCTCTTTTCCTCACTTTTTCCTTAATTTTAGCCACTAGTTTTATGATTTCTTGATCAAACCAAGACCAAACCTCAATATACTTGCTTTTCCCTCACTCCTAAGATTGAAATACACTCTTGAATCATTCAGCAAACTGAAAATCAGAGGGTTACATCAATTTTGAAGTTTTTGACATGAAGAAGCAAGAAATTGAATCAAAAAACTATATGCTAGAATGGAAAACTAATAGGATCTTGTTGGATCTTGCATCTCCCTCTTTCCAAAACAATTTTTGTCTCCTTATTCTGATAAGTACAGAGGGAATTCGCCCTACTTCAATTGAAATGCATACAAATGATGTTTTGATCACAAAGATCCAATTTCTACACATAAATCAACAAGATTTTTAGCTAGAAACTTGATTGGAATGCTACAAAAGCAAACTCGCCCACAAATCTCTTCTAAATCTGGCAAAACCTGCACATTTGGCCGCCTAATGCTCTGATACCATGTGAAAAACTCAGATCCAAAAGATGCTAAAGTTTCATAAAGATCTTGGCCATGGAAGTTATGCACATCTAGATTGAAAAAATGATAGAAATTGTGATGTTAAGCATACTAAACATCAACTAAACATCAAAATCTGATCATAAGCTTCCACAAACAGAAACTTGCTGTCCCTGTCCGTACTTCAGAGCCTACAACCTGCATTTCACACGTGTGAAGCCATAGCAACAAAGAAATCACAATTCTAGTGGCTAGAATGCAAGATATGAACAAAAAAGTGAGAGAGAAGAAGATGGACCTTCAAAGAGCATAACATTCATTCAATAGAATGAAAATGAGATGTGTACATACTCGTGGAGATGGCTATTTATAGCAGCCATAGTGCCTCTTGGCCACTTGTCTTATGATAGGCTAAAATTGGGGTCCAATAGGATTCACCCATATACCTAGAAATTTGGTCAAATAGGAATGCACCAAATTATGAGCCAATAGAAGAGCTCCACACTCGACCTCCTCTAATTAATGTGACCTCAAAAGTAGTGTACACATACTTTGGGCCTCTACATACATGTATGAACCTATCTCTAACTTTTATTTGGCCATAGGCCTACAAAATCTCAAGTTAGGAAAATACTACTAGTTGACAATTTTTCACAATAGCTGGGTATCCTAAAACTTGCTTCACTTTATGGTGTTTTGTAATGTAAGTTTTTTTCAGCTTCGTTTAAACATGTTATGCCATAAGATGAAAGGATTCAAAGGATTTGGTCTTGACTTGTTTCAAGGGGACTATGGAAAATCTGTGTTACTCTCTCTGCATCCTCGTAATGTAAACCCGACTACCTTTTGATAGGTGTAGTACCAAATCTTTGCCTTTCTTCCAATTTATGGCTAACTTAGGTCTTTTTTTATGGTGCAATCCTCAGGATGGTTTTCTGATGCCGTTATGCTCGGTTATAGTGAATCCCTTCCTACACTTAACCCCTTTATAGAAACTATTATCTATTGTATGAGGAAAGCTACTGAAATCCACAATTTTATTACTTCTACTGATAGAGCCACCTATGATGTTGTTGGTCCTGATTATAGAATCTTATGCCTTTGACCTTATGAGCACCTTGGATTGGGTTAAGGTTTATATGGAATTTATTAAAAAAAACGTGATCCTCTGAGTATTGTTGAAAGTATTTTTGTCAATCTCCCCACTTATGTTGAAAATTTTGAAAATGAGAAAAGATTATGCTATTCGCACATACGTAAGATCTTCAATTGTTTGGAAAATGAAAATGGTGTTTTTGAGATTTCTTTCCCAGCTATTGATCCACCACTCTCTACTCACCCCTTAGTATTTGTTGATGATTTGGACGAAGAAAGTGCTTGCCAACTTGAAATGTTTTCCCAAGAAATCTGTGACATTGACAGTCAATCTTCCTTTGAGTTCTACCAAGCTGCCAAGTCCCTCTGTTTCCTAGCCGTACCATTGAATTCAAAGCTACTAAGACGGCCTTCAAACTCTGGAGTTTTTCCACTGTTAACTTTTTGGCTTCCATTTCTATTGAGCTTTGGACTACACTTGCCCATATTATCGATGCCGAGATTCAGACTTGCAAACTTGCTACCTTGCATACAAATCCTACCTTTGACACTCCTATTGCGTTTGACTCTGTCATCAGAATGAATAAATTTGAACCTTCTAGATGTCCTTCTGAGCAAATGTGGGCTAGGACTAGAGGCCATTTTGATAACCAATTTAGCTACTTGACCTACCATGTTTTGCAACCAACTACATATCCAACTAATTATTGCGATGGGACTGTGAAGAACCCTTGCCACACACTCTTTATATCAATCTTACTATACACAATAGCACCATGAAAAACATCTAACAAGTCATCAATATATGGCAAGCCATGTCTACCCTTTTGGACATATTATCCTCTATTTTAGTTTTGACTTCCACTTCCTCTCCTACACTCATAATGTTAGCAAATTTATGAGCAAGACTAGATCTAAGAATTAGCTCGATCTTATGTTTAACATTCCTATACTACGCAATAGAATAACAACAATTAATTAGCATGTTTGTGATTTCTCTGCTAATAACCTTTGACAAACTATATGTAGTATCGGATTCTGTTTTCACCATCCACATGCTACACTCACTAGTACTAGTAGACATAATTAATAGAAAATAAACATACAACCTTATAATTAATTCTACGCTACAAAATTGAAGCAAGTTGTCTGTAAGGATCATATTGCTGACCACACATGGAATGGAGCCTACTATTTGAAATACATGGACGTGAGTACTCTAGGCTATTTAGAACTTTTGCATTGCATGCTAACAAATGAACAATACCATATCTACCTCCATTAGCATATTAAAACATCAAAATCCAATTCCTCACTATAGAATTATAAAAATCCATCAAATAAACGACATAAGCCCAAAAATGTGACGATCTAATTCACCAAACATTTTGATAGCTTTGAATAGAATAGCCAACATTTGGTTAAAGCTTGACAAGGTCGTCTACCAATATTCAAATATTTGCAATCTACATTAATGCAATTATTGTCATGTGCAATACCAATGAAGTATTCATAAATGTCAAGAAAAAGGTTGGAAACCACATGGATCTAGGTGAGTTACAAATTCACTTATTGGGAATTCAAGATGCGTGAATTCATTATTAAGCTATCTATTGCAATTTTTTGGAATGGGTGACTTTAATCGTAAGGACACCAATATGGGCTTGGGAGTCGAGCATTATTTAGAAGAAGGTATTCAATATGAAAAAGAAATATATACGTTAGGGAAGAACAAATTCCAATTTTGTCCAATCTTTATTACAAGATGATGGAAACAAGAACTAACGCGATGTCGACATTCAAGTCAGTTAAACTAGGAGTCAAACATTGGAGCATGTTGAAACAAGAGCTAAGAAAAATGATGGACACTTTTAAGTGGGATTGGCTTGAGTGCGGGATGGAAAGATTAAATTATAATCAAATCTTCAACTGAGCATGCATTGAATAGGACATGTAAACATAAGTAAGTTTTCCCCCGACCAGCTTGCTTTCATGATCATTAGTAATGGCCTAATCAACTAATTAAGCATAGGGAAGCATATGGGTTGTCACTCACTCATGCAATAGAAAAAGGAATAAGATTAACAAGGTTACGGTGCCTCTTAAAAAAAATTTATGACAAAAAAGAGAAAGAAAATAACTTCAGTTTGTAGCTCTTAACATCCTAACACTTTGGAGGGAAGTCTAAGAAAAGAACCCCCATCTCATAATGTCCTACTATCATCAAATTCCGATATGAACATTCCAAGCAGATCCAATGCGCAAAGTTGGCTACGATCCTATCAAGTTGATTAAACGAGTACTAAGGGCCGCCAGGACCAGGGATACTTTGTGGGAACAAGCGTGCTGTTACACACATATTATCATCATGATCGTATCGCAACCATGCGAAATAAGCATATCAATGAAGCTTGTAAGCCATCATTAACACAAGACATAAGTATTTATATGAGCCACAACCATTCGAAATCAACAATCCTTTGGCACTGAAACTAGTTGTAAGCCATATCAACACAGAACACAGCGTAGTATGCTTCTTGTCCGGTTCCTGATTCCAATGGATCTAAGTGAATCACAATAGCTTTCCGAGGATCACGAAAGAAATTGTTATGGATACGCAGATGCCCAATTGAATCCCGAAGTATGCATGCGAAGGGATTTAAAAATTGAACAGAAGAACCATGGTTTAAGCGCAAATTAAAGAGATAGAACATGAGGGGATGATACACCATCGCAATCATGAGATAAATTCAAACAAGCACATGAAAGAGTTCCATGAACTCAATCAAGTCGAAGGGTACCAACGTCAACTGTTATGTTCGATGTTGATCACTTGTCTTCAAGTTCTTTAAATGATAATGTTGTGATATCATGGCTTTGAATTTGTGGTAAGATACTATGTGAACTGCCTCTTACAATTCAAAGACCAGTAAGCAGCAACCATCATAATCTGTATCACAAGAAGCACCTCCCTGTTGATGTCGGGGAGAGGTATATCACAGTTTCAGTGCGAAATTCCTCTATTAGATGCTGTCGAGGTCATTCAAATTTGAATAGCAGCTTAAAATGATGGCAGTTATGAGTTGTAAGAAAGAAAGAGTAGTAATTGAAGGCCATGCTATAATGAGGCTACCTGTTGTTTGTTAAGAACAATCTGCGCTAGCTCAGTTCTTCCAGACTCCTGCCTTTAGTTTCAGGTATAACCAGGTATACAAATACCGTGGCTATTGTCGACACTCCAGCAAATAGAAAGAATGTTCCCGCGGGACTTAGTGCGTGTATGATGCTTAAAAATGTGAGAGAGAGGATTCCACTTAATAATCTGTTCATCGCCATACTTAAGCTCACGCCTTGTGCTCGGAGCCTTAAAGGGAAAATTTCTGAAGCCAGTAGGCCACTCATAGGGCCGAATCCCATTGAGAAAAACGAGACAAATGAAATGCTACCCAACACAGCAAACGGAGCAGCAAACCCTGCTGCGGACGCAAAATTCAAGAGCAAAAACGAGCCCGCAAGCATAAGCATGGATGCAGTCATTCCGAAACTACTAATAAGAAGCAGAGGCCTTCGTCCAGAAGTATCCAAATAACATGTGGCAATGAGAATGAAGACCGTCTTTGCTACACCTATCGTCATTGTCACTCCAAGATCACCTGATTTGCTATGGAAGCCGGCCTTACTGAATATTGAAGGAGCATAGTATATGAGAACGGCGATACCTGAAGCTTGCTGAAAGAATTGAAGACCCAAGGCAGCAAAAAGGATCTTTTGTGTCTTAGGACTCGGACATAGAAGTTCCCTCCACACTCCTGCCGCTTCATTATCATTACCATGACAAACAGGCGTTAGGCTCTCTAATCTGGTGTCACAGGTAAGACACATCTCTACACTTAATACTGAGGTTGCAGCCTTTTGTTGAGAATTTTTAGGCTCAGCAGCTAAAATTATATCTGCCAGTCTGAGCTCTGCTTCTTCATCGCTACTGGAAATCTTCATAAGGACAGAAAGAGCTTCATTTGTTCTTCTTTGCACAACAAGCCAGCGGGGAGACTCTGGTATGATCAGAACGCCCCCGGCAAGACCCAAAGCTAACAAGCCCCCCAAGCCAAGCATCAACCTCCAGTTGATCGTGACGGGTAGCCCTGAGAGACAGAAGGTGGACACATAACCCAGCAGGATGCCAACGTTCAGCATGATTTCAGGAAAAGATATAAGCATACCTCGGGTTGCCGGAGATGACACTTCTGCAACGTAGAGTGGTGCAATAACATAAGAGAATCCGATGCCTATACCAGTTAGTATTCTTCCCAACAAAAGCAGTGAATAGGAATAAGATAGTCCCATCACTCCGCAGCCAAACAGCACAATTGCAGCTGCTACAAGCATAGTTTTCCGCCTTCCAATTGCGTCGGCAAGAAAACCAGAGATCAGCCCCCCTATAACAGAAAGTATCACCAAAGACCCCATTAGCAGCTCTACTTGGGTCGAATTGATCTCAAATTCCTCCTCGATGAAGAGAACTGCGCCGCTCATCACTCCGCAGCCTGCAGCCATGCAAATTAACAATAAAAATGTCCCATTCTTATGCATAATATAAGAATTGGCTATACATATATTCCACTAAACATAATAAAAAAATAGAAAACACGCTATGATGATACACATAATACACGCTATGATAATACAGAAGTTGATAATAAATATATTGCCATTATACACATAAATAAAGAATTCAACAAGACTAGTATTTACATAGTACAGAAGTTGACGATAACTTTATGCCAGTATACACAATAAACAAGTACATAAAACTAGGCTATTATTATACGTAAAACAGCAGCTGACGTAGTGTGTGCCAATATACATAATAGACTAGATGACAACATTGTACTTTTGATGAATCTCAGTGCTCATCAAACGATTTGAAGCCAAAAAAAAACTAAACCTGTCACGTTGCAGTGAAGCGATCAAACAAGAGAATCAAAAGTATCAGCCTGAATTTTATGACTTAAACCGCTTGAATTGGAAGAGGTACGAAACCGACAAACTTCGAAACTAATCAATACAATTCCAGTCTAATTGCTGGCCTGTAAGACTTAATTGATTTTTGGCAATCAATGTTGCTGATAAAACTGAAAACAAAGAGCTAATCTGTGAGCGAGTCCAAACTTCTTACAGTATCCCGTCATAACAGAGCTCAGCGATGCGGAGAGAGCATAACCGACAGAGGCATAGCTGTTCTTGCGCTGATCTGGAGCAACATCCTTCTCAATATCGCCTTCTTTGATCAAAGCTTGATACTGCTCCATTGCGTTGTTCGTCTAGCTCCGATCGATCGCGAGCAGCAGAATTAACGAGATAAATAGAACGAAACATAAACCTCTGCCGATTCCCGAATTCTTTCAGTTTTTAACGCAAGCTGTGTACAGCGCCTGTGATCCGTCGTTCGGGATGACACTCCAGCCATTTTTATAATCGTCAAGTCTGTTCAGTCATTATGCCTCGCTTTGCACATTCAAAATTGGTGTCCAATTCGCGACCATTTCTTCTCTGTTTCGCTCAATCAAGCATGGGCCATGGCCCAAAGAAATTAAAAATGAAGTTTCTCCAATGCCGCTGAAAGGGACGAGACCTTATCCACGAGCTCACTTGGATGTTATCCACGAGTCAAGATCTCCAGTAGCTTGTCCACTACACCTTCACGTGGCAGAATCTAGATGGAGATAAATGAATCCAAAGGTGCGAAGCAGAAAGACTGAGATACTCGTAGCTTGTGTAGGTCTTGCCTTGGAAGGCGATCTCACCTTGGAAGATTATTGTTGAAATCCTAGTTGTTGGAAACGACTTTTGAAGCATAGCAGCCTGGCTCACATTTGATGGCTCTCATTAAGTAGTGGATCACCTGCATTTGCAGCACAGGTCCCACATCATCCAACATGAGAGAATTTTTTTTTCTCCCTTTGCTCCATTCATCACCATTGGATGGAGTGGGCCCCCTCCCGTGCACTCCTTAAGTAGAACCCATTATGATGAGGTGCATCTTGGTTAGATACACCTTATTTTGTGATGAGTCATGACGAGTAACTTGGCAGGTTGCACATGCACGCAGCACGATGCACTCTTTTATTTGTCAAAGCCATCATTACATACATAGCTTGTTGACATTGCTCATAATCTACTTTGGAGGAACATATGAGTGTGACAAGTTACAACTCACATGGTTCATGTGTATACTTGCTATGATCTCATGTATGTCACCAAAAAGTGACTTTATTTAATGCTTTCTCATTGGTCTTTGAAAAGTGACTTCCTCTAATGCTTCCTCATTGGTCTCTAAAATATCATACCAGTAACTCAAATGCTCTCTTGCAATGAAGTAAGAACACATGAAGTGGAGTTATGGCTCTAGACATGAATAGGAACTAGTGTGTTGGGAGGGTATTGAAATATTCAATACTTGTCGGGTCCTAATATTACATTTTTAAAAACAAATTGTTACCAACTAGGTATGAATATAAGCATGTTTACAAATTGGTAACTGGTATCAACCAATTTGAGTATTGCAAGGGTGATAACCACTAAGTATAAACTTAGATATAAATATATGAATTTCTTCAAAAATCACACTTTTTTTTAGGGTTCATATGCATATGATTTGGAAGGCCAATACTTTGTTGGTGCCCATGAATATATAAAAAAAATTCGCTCGAAGAAAGTTAACCTTGGATTATGAACTTTTTACAGAGATACAAAAGAAAATCATAACTTATAAATGCATAAGTTTATCCTCTTTAAAAAGAAGTAGGGAGGAGATGACAATATGATCATTCCCAAACTCCCTACTATTTAAATCTATCTAACCAAATGTTTCATAGAGTAATGACTCTAATGCATTGGCAAAAACATTAACTTTAAAATCATCAAAAACAATATCATTTAGCAATGAATATATCTTACATGAAAGCATGTAATAAAAAGATCAATCACAGATTTCCACAACGTAGCGTAGAAATAGAAGAACAAGTGAGTCACATCCTCATCTAGAGTTTTGCACTTAGAACATACATGGGATATCGATATTTTGCATGTTATGCCTTTTGGCATTCTTTCGTCACTCAAAACTTCATTCTATGGACTGAAGATTTCTACCAACCAAGGTTGATTGACATTTGTCAGTCTATCTAAGACTTAGGTATTTCTATAAATTGTCCTGAATCTTGTGTATTTTTATAGACAGTGCTGAACTTCGTCTATTTCTACAAATTGTTAAAAAACTTGAGTATTTCTACATAATTGATAGTTGAGGTACTAAGAGAAAACTTTAGGTGGATATTTTAATAGAGCTAGATGGGTATCAACCCTAGTATCAAAGAATCGTATAACAACTAGGTCAGTCATTTAATATCCTGCCACGTATAAGCCCATGACCCAATGAGCACGCAAGGTGATTGTAAATAGAAATAATGGACTTTGGCCCCTTGTAATTAAAATAAAACTTGAGGCCCAAAGTCATTTTAAACTTAGAAGTCTATTATTTTAGAGTTGGTTCCAAATGGAGACTCACATGATTTATGTAAAATCCAATGTACTTTTTTAAGACATTTGTATCAAGTTGGGTCCAAGATGAATGGATAGGATTAGTGTACATATTAGCCAAAAGTATTTTGGGGCAAGGGCCTTTCCCATTTATAAAAAAGCACTTCATGTACTCTATTTTCATGCTTAATGAGAAGGAGGAAACTCTACCAAATTTTGGAGAGAAGCATGCTCACTTGCTATTCACTACTTGCTAATGTGCTTGATTGTGTTTTCCTTTTGCTCACAAGTTTGCAAGTTTTTGGTTTCCATAGTTAAAGTTTTTGCATTAGCAAGCACAAGGAGCATTTGAGCTAATCTCCACCCTCACTCTCTCTCTCTCCACCTTCTCCCTACATTAGAGCCCTTTTTGAACTCAAAAAGGGTCTCTTCCTTGCCTAAACGTGTTTGCTAATTTGGGTTAATTAACTCACTGATTGTCGTATGTGGCAGTTAACCATGAGTTTATCATGGGTTAAGTCACACATCAATAGGCTTCACTTAGACCTAGTGTAATATAGCAAGGACACAATATTTCAATGTACTCTAAAATTCTAAATCCAACATGGCCTTCAATTTTAAAAACCTTCAAAAGCCTTTTTTATTAACTCAGAATGTCGAAAAATGGGGCTCAATATTGCCTTGGGCCCCCATATTGAAAAAAAAATTTCAAAAAAATGGGGGGGAGGGGGGAGTGGGGTACAATCCCCCCCCCCCCCCCCCCCCCCTGATGGTCTTCTGATTCTTCTTGAGCTAACTTTTGTGCTAAGACTTTTTTTGCTTTTGGCACCAACTTTAGGAGCTCTCCCAATGAAATATTGATTTTGCTAGACAAAATATTCATGAGTAATTCTATATGCGATGCTTCCGGTTCAGTCATATTGAAGGGTTCTTCGTGATGATGTAATTAATCATTCATATTCGTTCGTAAATTTCTTGGAGGCTGCAATGGTGAAGACCGAACTTCAGGTGTTACTTTAGCAGCTTCAAGTTCCTCTTCTTCTTGCAGATGTTTAATCCACTGTCTCATATCCTGATATCTTCGTTTTTTTGCATTAAGATTTGGATAGACTTTCGATGTTGTTGGTGTATCGTTCAATGGTATAGAATCAGCAGGTACTGAATCCACTACTGGTTCTTTTTGCTTTTGTGCTTTAGTGACCACCATCAAGGGTGCACTTGGTTTATTATGAGCTACCGATCCTTGCTTGATTGTTATCAAATTTACAGGTGCCGTAGCTTGTGGTGGCTTCAGTCTTGCTGGACAGTCTTTATAGCAATGCCCATATCCACAGTCACGACAGAATGGTACAAATTTTTCTTTATTTGGGCATTCTGCAACTCTGTGATTTTCTCCACATGCAAAGCATCCAAGTGGTGCTCTGGCCCAATTTCTCAAGGCTTGTTGTTGAGCGGCAGCATAAATGGCATACTGTTCTGAAGATCCACCTTCCTGATCATTACCATAGCTCCATTGCTCAGCACTTCCGTAAGGTTTTGGTTCCATCAAATTGGCAGGAGGAGCAGAGTGTTTTGGTGGGGCAGACAAAGCTAGACATTCCTGGTATCCAAGAGTAGATTGTCGTAGTCTTGCTGCTGGATTGCCTCCATACTGTGGATCTCGATATCCCATCTGGGCATACCGTTGCTGAATTATTTGAGGGTTGAAGCTGCAAAAGGCAGTCTCATGGTCAGGTGAATTACACAGATGGCAAACACTGATTTCCATTCGTTTTTTCAATTGAGGACACTCGTTCACTGTGTGATTTCCTGTACAAATAGAACACTAGACATTTTCCTTGGTAGGAAAAGTCTTTGCAAACTTCTCAGGTTTCTTGTTCGCTTCTCCGTGGAAATTTTTCAATGTTTTGATCTTCTCATCAAATTGCAACTGCAACTTTTCCATCTGTTTCTGCTGGGTCTTCCCAAGTTTCTTGAACTCATTGAGCATCATTTTTGTAGTAGCATTGGCATTCGTTGATGCAATAGTGGTGGATGTCGTAGTAGTCTGCCTTGCTGTATAAGGCAACATACTGACATTCGACTCATCATCTGAATCTTCATCCTCCTCCTGAATTGCATCGTCCATTGCATTTTGCAAAAGTGCGTATTCATTATGGCGTTTTAGTTCACGTCTGATCCGTTTAGGTAGACCTGAGAAAAATCACATAATCATGGCATTTTTATTAATCAGCTCAGGCTCACATTCAGATCTAAGACGTTTCACCCGTTCGATGTAATCTTGAACCATTTCCCGCTTTCCCAGTTTAATTTTACTTAATAGTAGGAAAGGGTCTTCCATAAACTTCCGCAGTTTGAATCGTGTGATAAGGGCTCGTTTAACAACCTCTCAATCTGTACGTTCGGTTTCATCTTGGTTATAGTACCAATCTTGTGCTGCGCCTGTTAAGGCCATAGGAAACAGCTTAAGTTTATCTTGAGGATAAATCTCACCATAGACCTCACATGATTAAGCATAGATCTGAAGAAATCTAAATGGATATGTTAATCCATTATATTTGGGTAGATCCAATCAGGGTGCTCTTCTAACAATAATTGGATTGACCTCCTGTGGAGCACCTCCAGGAGCAGCTCCAGGGACAGCCATCTTACAAATTTAGATCAAATCGATAATGAGATTGGATATAGATTTTTCCGAAAAACTATTTCAGATTAAATCTGCTAGCTCTATTCCACTTTTCAAGAATCTGATTCTATATGATTAAAAACTACCCAAAATTTGATCAATCAATACTTCTCAAAAAATGATAAATCTCTCAAAGTCCAATTCAAAATATATCAGATTTGATCAAAATTTTGACCGAGACTTGATCTGGAAAATAAAAAACTAAAAATAGGACTGGCGAAGGTTCTCTAGGCGAAGGTTGTCTCGGCGAAGGTTCAACAGTGCTATATTGGGATAAAAACTCTCTGAATATTTTTCTGGCAATTTTTTGAGAAATAACCTTTCCGACTTCTCAGATGGAAGATCTGACACAGATAAAACTATGGACAACCGGACGAAGGTTTCTGACAAAAAAAAATACAGTTTTTGTGATCTGGCGAGGGTAAAAATCAAGATTTTTTGTGATCTGATCAAGATAAATCTTCGCCGGACTCAGAAATAGTATTTTTTTAATAAATAGAATGTTTTGAAAACTCGGCGAAGGTTCTGGCGAAAGATCAAGAGTAATATTGGTAATTTTGCAAAAAAGTGATTTTTTTGGCAAAAATAGGACAATATGACAACTGATCCTCTGAAAACCTTTCTATTTTGCCGACTTGGCAGTAGATAGATTTGAATCACATCTAAGCACAACGAATTGGGCGAAGGTTCTTTTTTCATATTTTTTAGAGTTTTGATAATTTTTGGTGTTTTTTGGTGGTTTTTCTAATGTTTCTGAAAATCTGCTGGGAATTAATCTTTGCCCTTCAAATTGAAGGTTTTATAAACAAAACCGAAGATGTCTGCAACTCGGCGAAGGTTTCTTGAAAGAGGGTAAAAAGATCTGAGCTCTGATGATGCTTTTTGCCTCTTTTTGACCAAATTTGACTGATTTGACTGATTTTTGTTATTCTCTCTGATATCTCAGATCCAAATGGATCTTAAGACTGGTGATCTGAAGAGCTTCCCCTGTTTAATAATCAGATTAGATTTCAAACAAGCAAATCCACTCAAAATCTAGCAAAATCAATCTCAAACTAACCCTACAATACAGTTTTAACACTATTCATGCCACGACAAGATGCCTAATGCAAGCTAACCATCAACCAAACATGCTGCAAACTGAAAAATTGGCGTAGCTCTCTGGCAACGGTGCCAAAATTGTAGTGGGTTTCTTTCCTTGCCTAACCTGAATCCAAGATCTAGTCAATCTAGCATCAAAGAGACGGAGTTAGTTGTCACGCGTAGGTTCGTTCCCATGAAAGCGATAGTATAGTTCAGATTTCAACATGAATGGAGGATCTAACACTAACATCCATTAACACTAAGCATTAACACTACATCCATTAACTCTACTTCCATTAACCCTAAATCCACAACAATTATAGAAACTTACTCTTCTCTCTCTCCCTTTCTCTCTCACAAAAATCATAAGAAATAGCAATTCCAATGATGATCAGATCCAACAATTAGCAAAATCCAAAGAAAGCATGAGAAATGGAGGAAAAGAGAGGAAGATCAAGGACATTCATCAATCCATTTCTAAAGAGAACCAATCTGCTTTATTGAAATGAGGAAATGAACATGAGAAACAACTCGAGTTGGTCTTTTTTTATAGTAGAGAGGAGGACCTTGGCCTCTGAATCCTATTGGTCCAGTCTTGCCTCTCTTTTTATTCAAATTTAAAAAAGTGTGGGAACCATCAAAATTGGAGAGAAACCCAACTTTATTCACTAACTTGACATTTAGTCCCTGCGACATTAAAAGTCCCACAAAAAGGCCTAAAGTCCTTTTATTAACTTTTAACTAATCAATCAAATAACTACGTGGTCATCGGGTTGGACTTACACACGCAGGGTGCCAAATCCCTCTCACTTATTAACTAGGGTTAGGGTTGCCTTGGGATCCGCAAACCCTCCAACATGCTCTGATACAAAGTTGACAATAAACAAACATAGATCGAATTGATCACACTAGCACAACACAAAGCGCTTCAAGACAATAATTGATTACTCTCACAAACATTGTATATTCACACTAATCGTGAAAGTACAGGAGAATACTCATAATTAGCAACTAAGGGGCTCAAGAAAGACTCACCCAATATCTAGAACCAAGAGAGAGAAGTAGAAATCAAAAGATTGGCAAGTGATTGTGAAACAACAAGTTAATTATTGCTCTTTTTTAAGCTATGGGCATTGTGAAAATAAAAGTGTCCATGCAAATATTAAATGATGATCAGATCCAACAATTAGCAAAATCCAAAGAAAGCATGAGAAATGGAGGAAAAGAGAGGAAGAGCAAGGACATTCATCAATCCATTTCTAAAGAGAACCAATCTGCTTTATTGAAATGAGGAAATGAACATGAGAAACAACTCGAGTTGGTCTTTTTTTATAGTAGAGAGGAGGACCTTGGCCTCTGAATCCTATTGGTCCAGTCTTGCCTCTCTTTTTATTCAAATTTAAAAAAGTGTGGGAACCATCAAAATTGGAGAGAAACACAACTTTATTCACTAACTTGACATTTAGTCCCTGCGACATTAAAAGTCCCACAAAAAGGCCTAAAGTCCTTTTATTAACTTTTAACTAATCAATCAAATAACTACGTGGTCATCGGGTTGGACTTACACACGCAGGGTGCCAAATCCCTCTCACTTATTAACTAGGGTTAGGGTTGCCTTGGGATCCGCAAACCCTCCAACATGCTCTGATACAAAGTTGACAATAAACAAACATAGATCGAATTGATCACACTAGCACAACACAAAGCGCTTCAAGACAATAATTGATTACTCTCACAAACATTGTATATTCACACTAATCGTGAAAGTACAGGAGAATACTCATAATTAGCAACTAAGGGGCTCAAGAAAGACTCACCCAATATCTAGAACCAAGAGAGAGAAGTAGAAATCAAAAAATTGGCAAGTGATTGTGAAACAACAAGTTAATTATTGCTCTTTTTCAAGCTATGGGCATTGTGAAAATAAAAGTGTCCATGCAAATATTAAATGAGTAAGATGAGGAGCTGTAGTGGCATCTAAATAGAACATGCTCAAATTTGTTCATACGAATGGAAAACTATGAGACTTATAATCCATTTTGCAGTAGATTTTTTATGCCTCTTAAATCTACTTCAAGTGAAACTTAAGATCAAAAATTGGACTTACAATGTGTAGATAGTTCTAAGACTACCATGATTGAGATGAGAAAAGTGATGATGACAACAAACAAAGTGGTGACTATTAATGTTTCAATAAACCAAGGCTCTTGGAAGACTTTCGGTGAACACATAAATGAAATCCTTGCAAAATGAGTAGGCTGGGTACTCTTTTGTAATGGTAGAAAGTAGAGCTGTTCCAAGAGACCAACTAGAGATGACGCATCAACATTAGATTTCAAGTCCACAATCCCAAAAAACTTTCACACAAACTTTTTTACGGTTGAGGAGATAGTCAAAAGAAAATCAAAGCTAGCTTGTGGGCCAAAATATTGGAAAGCAAAATGTCAAAACTAAATATGGAAGCATAAAATGACTTTGCAAATGGCAATACTTATCATTTAATGATGATTGATGTTGAACATCCTTCAAACTCAATATCAAGAAAGGGAAGGTAGGTGGAGTTGATGGATTTCAAACTCAAGTAGCTTAAACAACACGTCAATGACAAGTATAGAGCTTAAGGAGCTTTCATGTATAGTTTTTTCAAATTCCTCAATCCAAATCAATCCAATGCCCAAGTAGCTTAACCTAATTTTACCTACTCTAAAAGTTTTTCACATTTATCTACAGTGTCTATGTGCCAAATTGTAGATTGAATGCTTGATATAGTATTAACAAAAGTAGTAGTAAAGTATGCTTGGACCCAATAGCACAAGAAATGGCATGTTGGCTAGTACACCATCAACACAATCAAGTCTTACGGCACCATCAGCCGTTGCATTCAGTGGTGATCACTTGTTTTCAAGCTGTTTGTAATGCAAACTGAGCCACTAAGAAAGAAAATCCTGACATCTTGGCTTTGAATTTGTAGTGAGATACTAGATAAACCGCCTATTATAAGTCAAACACTAGTAAGCAGCAATCTGTAATACAAGAAGCACATCCCTGTTGATGTTGGCTATATGTATATTAAAGTTTAAAACGTGACAGTTCCTCTCATAGATACTGTTGAGATGATTCAAATTTGAATAGCAGCTTAAAATAATGGCAGCTATGAGTTGTAAGAAAGAAAGAGTAGTAATTGAAGGCCATGCTATAATGAGGCTACCTGCTGTTTGTTAAGAACAATCTGCGCTAGCTCAGTTCTTCCAGACTCCTGCCTTTAGTTTCAGGTATAACCAGGTATACAAATACCGTGGCTATTGTCGACACTCCAGCAAATAGAAAGAATGTTCCCGCGGGACTTAGTGCGTGCATGATGCTTAAAAATGTGAGAGAGATGATTCCACTTAATAATCTGTTTAGCGCCATACTTAAGCTCACGCCTTGTGCTCGGAGCCTTAAAGGGAAAATTTCTGAAGCCAGCAGGCCACTCATAGGGCCGAATCCCATTGAGAAAAACGAGACAAATGAAATGCTACCCAACACAGCAAACGGAGCAGCAAACCCTGTTGCGGTGGTGCCAAAATTCAAGAGCAAAAACGAGCTCGCAAGCACAAGCATGGATGCAGTCATGCCGAAACTACTAATAAGAAGCAGAGGCCTTCGTCCTGATTTATCCAAATAACATGTGGCAATGAGAACGAAGACTGTCTTTGCTAAACCTATTGTCATTGTGGCTCCTAGATCACCTGATTTGCTATTAAAGCCGGCCTTACTGAATATTGAAGGAGCGTAGTATAAGAGAACGGCAATACCTGAAGTCTGTTGAAAAAACTGAAGACCCAAGGCAGCAAAAAGGATCTTTCTTATCTTAGGACTAGGACATAGAAGCTCCATCCACACTCCTGCTCCTTCATTATCATTAAGCTTTGCGCTCTCTAATTGATCGGTTGCACAGGTAAGACAAGTTTCTACACTCAATACTGAACTTGAATTCTGTTGTTGAGACTTTTTAGGCTCAGCGGATAAGATTATTTCTGCCAGTCTGAGCTCTGCTTCTTCATCGTTACTGCAAATCATCATAAGCACAGAAAGAGCTTCCTCTGTTCTTCTTTGCAGAACAAGCCAGCGAGGGGACTCTGGTATGGTCAGAACACCCCCGGCAAGAAACAACGCTAACAATCCCCCCAAACCAAGCATCAACCTCCAATTGATCGTGACGGATAGCCCTGAGAGACAGAAGCTGGACACATAACCCAGCAGGATGCCAGCGTTCAGCATGATTTCAGGAAAAGATATGAGCATACCTCGACTTGCTGGAGATGATACTTCTGCAACATAGAGTGGTGCAATAACATAAGAGAATCCAATGCCTATACCTGTTAGTATTCTTCCCAACAACAGCAATGGATAGGAATACGATAGTCCCATTATTCCGCAGCCAAACAGCACAATTGCAGCTGCTACAAGCATAGTTTTCCGCCTCCCAATTGCGTCGGCAAGAAAACCAGAGATCAACCCCCCTACAACAGAAACGATGACCAAAGACCCCACCAGCACCTCTACTTGGGTTGCGTTGATTCTCAATTCCTCCTCGATGAAGAGAACTGCCCCGCTCATCACTCCACAGCCTGCAGCCATTCAAATTAACAATAAATATTATGGATAATCCAAAAATCGACGATACATATATCCCAGTATACATAATAAAAAAGTCGAAAAGATGTTATGATGATGTAGAAGTTGATGATAAATATGGGCCAGTGTAAATGATAAAGAATTCGACAAGACGCTACTATTTCATAAGAAGTTGCTGATAATTGTGAGCCATTATACACAATAAACAAGTCAGGCTATTTCTATATATAATATTGCAGCTGACGAAATATATGCCAATATACATAATGAACAAGTCTATAATATTTCACTATTCCTGAATCAGACAATTGCAAGACAGACTTGCACTAGACCTACGACGCTGTAATGAAAGCGATGAAATATTATAATAAAAGATATTAGCCTGAAATTTATAACTAAAACTGCTTGATCCGGCAGAGGTACAAATCTCGAATCTAATGAATAAAACACCAATTTGAGCAGTTCTAATCCAACAACTGCCCTGCAAGAGTGATAAACAACTGGCCTGGAAGAGTGATAAACAGTCGGATTTTCGTAAAAAATGTTGTTGATAAAACTGACAAAAAAGAGCTGATCTGTGAGCGAGCTCAAACTTCTTACAGTATCCCGTCATAACAGAGCTCAGCGATGCGAGGAGAGCATAACCCAGAGAGGCATAGTTGCTATTGCGCTTATCTGGAGCAATATCTTCATTTCTGATCAAAGCTTGACGCTGCTCCATTACCATTACCTCGTTGGTCTAGCTCCAAAGGAGTAGCAGAGATGAATACAAGGAAATATAATATCTGATTCCTGATTCCTCATCAGCTCTTTCACTCTTTGAAAGCAAAAGCCGTGTGTGTGCAGTGCAGTGCAGGTGTCATGTAGGAGTACAATCCATCAATCACGATCATAAATATGAGCCATTCTTTCTTCTTCTATGTCCAACTCTCCATTATTTCTTGCTTTTCTCTCGATCAAGCAGGGTCAATGTAATGGCAATCGCCGGGTCAAAACTGAAGCCTACGCTGGAAGGACGACATCTTGTCCACTTGTTCAATTGGATGTTATCCACGTGTCAATATGCCACATGTGAGCTATCCCATAAGTGGGACACCTACTCGTGGCAAAATCCAGATCCAGCTAAATGAATCCAACGGGGTGGGAAGCCACAAGGCTTACAAGGGTCAAAAACTAAGATGCTCTTAGCTTTTGCTTTAAAGGCTACTTTGAACTAAAATAATAAAATACTCTTATGATCCTGCCTTAACTTTTAAGTAAAGATGGCCCACATTTTAGGTCCTATGTCCTATCCAACTTGTCACTTCTTGTATTTGTTGGGCCAATTAGTACATAGCTTCACATCTAAACCCCCACAATGTGCATTAATATTGGCTTCATTAGCATTGGGATTTCTGCAACAATAAGCAACATATGTGAGAAATAAGCAACATATGGAAGCTAGGACATATGTGAGACACCCAACATGTGCATGATTCACAACTATAAGCCCAAGTGTTACTGCATACCTTCCTATAATGTGACCTATTACCTAGGAAAGTGACTTCTAGAAAGGTCTCTCATTAGTCTCTAAAATAGCTTATGTAGAGTGAGTCATGTTCTAATAAAATCAAGGAAGGACATATGAGGTGGAGATATGATTGATGCAAATGAGTTGGAATCATGATTTTCTTGAAGGCTTCCTCATTGGTCTTTAGAAGACTATAAGTATGAGTAATTTGCATACTTTTTACAATCAAGTACAAATGAGTTGGACATATAATTCAAGACATGAGTTGGTTATAATTCATAGTCTCATTCCTTAGTGAGAGTGATTAGTAAATTGACCAAGATCACATACTTTAATGGACTGGTACCTTGTAGTGATCTTAGTAACTATAATGTTGTGACTTCTTTGAAGGCTGCTTCATAAAATTTAAAAATCATGCTCATCTAAACTTTTTGTTCAGACTTTGCAATTCGCATTGTTGGGCTCCCAAGCCACCTTGACAACATGCTCCCCACCTTCTAAGAGTGCCAATGTTCTGATCAAGCCCAATATTTCTTAAGCTATGTGATGCATACTTGGTGCACTAGCCTTACTAATAGAAAACAAGCAATTTCTTGTGCTATTGAATCCAAGCATACTTTACTATTACTTTTGTTAACACTATATCAAGCATTCAATCTACAATTTGGCACATAGGACTGTTGGAATTAAGCATCACTCCAACTCACCAGAATTCGAATCATTCGAGTTCGAGTCATCAGAATACAAATCATTCGAGTTCGTCTCAATTCCTGAGCAACAGTACACTATGTAAATATGAACTCTCTCTCTCTCTCTCTCTCTCTCTCTCTCTCTCTCTCTCTCTCTCTCTCTCTCTCTCTCTCTCTCTCTCTCTCTCTCTCTCTCTCTCTCTCTCTCTCTCTCTCTACGACAACATTGCAATTTTGCTCTCTGAAGTTAAACGTTTGTGCAATCAAGGAGCAGACTAATCCACTGATCAGTTTTATAGCTGTTATCAGTCTTTTAATTGTAAAGTTAAGCTAGTACACGATTCTTCAACTGATATGTATATATACATGTAATTGAGCAAGGCAAAAAGATGAGAGGATTATGATATGTAAGATCAGATAGCGGAGAACGTCTTTTATCAGTAGCTGACTCAGAGTTTTAGAACCTTAGCAATTGTCTTGGATCTGTAAGTAGGATCACACGCTTATCAGCGCAATTGTATTATGGTCTGATTGTTGTTTTTACAACCTTTCATTATACAGATTCACTATTGTTCTACTTCATTGCATTCTTGTTGAATGATAACTCTCACCCCCTTTTACACAAACACCATTATCAGAGAATTGTATGGTTGTCTACGACGTCTAAATTGATTTTACATTTCTTTAATATCAGGTTATCAGTATTAGAGGATTGCATGGCTTTCTCAGACGCCTAATTGTTTTTGCAATCTTTCTTTCACGACAGTCTATGACTCCTACATTGATAATCTGATTTCACACACAAAGAACTGCTCGTAACTCCATTCTCCAAGTAATCCACAATCCTGGTTATAACAATTTGTTTTTCTTCCTATAGAAGTGGTATTAGTGCTGATATCTATTTCCGCCCATAGAGTGATATCAGTTTAAACATATAATTTAGACTGAAACAATTGAACTCTATACTGAAACATCTAACACTACAACACCCGCCGCGATTTGCGACGTGAATCGCGAGCTTAATTTTTTTTTAATTCGTCATGGACATCGGAAAAACATGTCGCTATAAGGTCGTCGAAATTCGACGACTTTAAAACACGTCGCAGTCCGACAGGCACAACATGCCGGATTCCAAAACAGAAAATCCCAATGACGGAAAGTCGTTCCAACGTGGACGTCGCAAATGCGACGTCCAAAGACGTCACAAAAGAAGTGACGTGGACGTTGCATTGCGACGTCCCAGAACCTTGTCGGATTTCGATGTCTGTAAACACAGAATGATGCTAAAATTTTTCCGACGGTTGTCCGACGCCCATCCGATGTACGACGTCTGTTAACAGAATGATAAAAAAAAAGGTCCGACGTGTGTCCGACGTCTATTAGACGCGTTTGGACGTCGGATTTTGACGTCCCAAATTACGTGAAAAAAAATAAAAAATGCATAAAAAACAGCGCCCGCATTTGTATCGGGCTGTTCTTGGAGTTGAGTTCTTGGAGAAGCGATGTTCATGAATTGTTTTTTAAAACATTATTTTTGAGTTGCATTCAACATTTGGATCAAACAACAAACTAAGCATGAGGTACTTTTCATTCTTAAATTACTTTTCATTTTATATTTTATTGCATTACTTCATGTTCATTATGAATGACAATACTTTATTGCATTGCTTTGTTTGCATCATAAATTTCATTTGCATTTCTATATATGATATTGATTGTTGTTTTACGACATTGCACATGGTTTTAATTTCTTAGTTGGTTATTACGTCAATCCACATCTCTAAATTTGACATTGCAATTTTTGAAAAAGAACATTACACATATAAAAGCAATGGCAATATAGCACGGTCATTTGCAATAATAATATTTTCATAATATGAATCAATGTATTACAAAATTGGTGCTTCAATGTCGCACGAGTCTTTCTAGATCTAAAATCAACTAAAATTTATAAACCTAATCTACTCATCGTCGTCGTGACGTCCAGTCTGCATGAGCACAAGCAAACAAACTACATTAATATTTAATGCTTGATCGTATTAAATAAATAAAATTGACGTCAGAATACAAACCACATTAGTATGAATACAAAAACTAGTACTTACATTTGGAGGATGACCCTCACTCTTTAGTTTGTCGACTAATGCGTCTTACGACTCCCTGTAGGCATATTCGTATTCCTCCTTAGTTGGCAGACGTCCATAGTCTACCAACTATCCATGCATTCAATTTAAGTTCAATTTAATTTAGGGCTACATTGAAGCAACTAGTCATAATGCATATTAAAAAATAAAAGCATATGAAATCAAAGATAAACTATAAGAGTAGTGTAAGTTCACTTACCATGCTTGCTTGCAATCTCGTTTTTCTGCTCGAGCCCAACCTAGAATTGCCTATCCCATGCATCCTAGCGGCTGCAACATCTTTCTGAATCTTGTATTTATCTGGTGTTCGTTCATTCGCATTTACACGGTTCCAATCATTTCTTGAACACCAGGAGGGCTTGGATTGTCCGTCCCTATAAGCTCGTCGTGCCATATCACGATGATGCCTAATCCATAAGCTCATATACTTATGAAATTCCTTCTCCTCGAATTTCTCTTCTTGTTAGAATTTCTCACAAAGGGTACCAATAACCTGTCGTTTATCGGTGGCAGGTTGTTCGGACCATTTACTAAATAATCTGTCGCCAAAATGGTGTTGGCATAAAGAATAGAGTCAGTCCAAAACCACCCTCCCTTTTCTATTGGCAATTATATTGCCTTGAGGATCCACGTCATAATAAGGATTTGTGGATGACTCTTCGGTGGAGGCGGGAGCCGCGGCTGCTTGTGAGGGACCACTCTCATCTCCGCTAAGCATACTTTGCAGTTGTGTTTTTTGCTCAGGAGTTAATGATTCATATAAATTTTTTACACAGTTTCCCGAGCTTTCACCACTACCTGACCCCGACATGATTACTACATTCATAAACATACAATACATTACAATAAACCCTAATATATTGAAATGAAGTAGAAAAGAAAATCGATTACAGAACTTTAATGCATATTGGAGTGGGACTTTCATACCTATGTTAACAAAAGAAGAGAGATATGTGTGTAGAGCTTGAGCCTGCACCAAGATGCAAAAGAATCATATAAGCGACAATGTATTAGAATAGTACTATCTAAAAATTAAAATATTAGAATCATACAATAATTTTATGCTATTTGTGTTTTGTACTTGTGCATATATGTAGTTTATCACAACGAGATGAATTACATTCAGATCAGTCTGGTGATGAAGACCCTACTCAAGTTAACAGGGTAAGTAATAAACATGCATATTTTTTTGTTCATAAAAACTTTGTTATTATAAGATAAAATATTGTGCTAAAGTGACATGTACTTGACATTTGTTTCTCGTAGAAAAATTATTTTCAAAATAAAATATGGTGCACATGCCTCAAGTGTGATGGACAAAAGATGCGTGAAAGACGCATTGTTGAAAATCATTTGTAGAAGTTTGGACAAAAAGAAGAAGGTCAACCATCGAATTTGGAAGACGTTGAGGTTTGTTAATTTTATATGATTATTTTTTATTAAAATCTTCATCAATCTATATATGTCACTTATGGAATTTGTTTCATGTGTGTAGCCTATACATCGAATGCCATTCCATAGAGTTGATCCATCCATGTTTAGTTACAATCAACGTCAAGTTTTGATAGACATGAGAAAACAACTGAAACAAATTGAAGAGGCAAACACAATTGGAAAAAAGAATAATCAACTTGATTCTAATGATTATGATGATGAGGTGCAACACGATGAAGCAATGCACAACATGTTTGAATCTTACTTTGAAACAAATGAGAATGATGATATGCATGCATCTTCTAATGAAAACGGAGATCATGAACAATTTGAGATGGATGAAGATGAGATTCTATTGTGCAAGGAGGCAGAAACTCCTTTATATCCTGGAGCATCCATTTCGAGACTAGGTATGTCAATTCTTATTCTAAACCTTCAAGCAACATACAAATGGAGTGATCGTAGCATGACATCTTTATTCGGGTACTTAATGCACAGCACAACTATTATACTTTATAGTGTATGTACATTAAGTTAATTTTTTTTCTTTTCTAACAACTCACATTGCTCTTTTTTTAGGTTGTTGCATCGAATACTTTCAAAAGAAAATATAATACTTAAAACATGAAAAGAAGAACGAAAGATGATGACCGTGCTTGGAATGGATTACGACACAATACATGCATGTCCAGAAGATCATGTTCCATATAGAGGTGAGCATTCAGAAAAGCTTCAATGTCCAATGTGTTACGCTTCACGTTTTCGAGATGACATACAAGGGGATAAAGTGCCACAAAAAGTGTTACGACATTTTCAAATTATCCCGCGATTGCAACATTTATTTTGATGTAAATCTTTGGCACAACTAATGGATTGGCATGTCAAAAATTGATCTACGGATGATGTCATGCGAGTACCAAGTGATTCACCTGCATGGAAACATATTGAAGACCAATGGCTTGAGTTTTAAAACGAACCTCGTAATTTGAGATTTGGCTTGCTATGGATGGTGTAAATCCTTTTAGCGTTCAAGCGTCAACTTGGTCCACATGGCCAGTTGTGCTCGTTAATTATAACATACCTCCATGGTTGAATATTCAAACGGGACACTTGTTATTGGCTTTATTGATTCTAAGAAAGTACAAGACCAAGAACATGAATGTGTATCTTTCACCTTTGGTCGATGAATTGTGCATTCTTTGGAATGGTAATCTTACGACATCTCGAGACCTTTACAACAACGGAACTTCGTTGTTTGTGGAATTATAATGTGGGCGATGCATGACTAACCCGGTTTAAGTGAATGTTCATGTATCTATCTAATGAATCTAATCCATTTTAGGGTTTGATGTTTGAGTATATTTAACTAAGCTTATGTTTAATTTGGTGTATGAACTATGCAGGTTTAAAAAACATCGGGTTACAATGCATGTTATATTTGTGGACCACTTTGGAGGGTCGACATAGCACAAATATGCTAAAAAGTGGTGTATGAAAATCATCGCAAATACTTGCCGCCTGATCATCCTTTTCGAAGGTTGAATAGGCGATTTTTTGGAGGGCGAGGAGATAATCCTCTAGCTACACCACCACCTCCACGCATGGAATGGCATGGTGAATGGCTTAAACATCATGACGTTAATTCTTCATGAAATGAATCCATTGATGGTATAAAACGGTTGTCTATTTCTCATAGATAATCCTATTGGAGAAATTTATTGATAAACCATCTATTGGATCCTATGCACATATTAAAAAACGTCGGTGAATCCTTATGGAACCACATCATTGGCATAAAAGACAACTCCGCAGCTCGTAAAGATCTACAAGCTGTCGATGTGAAAAGACCCTATTGGATTCAATACACTGAAGGTGGAGATGAGATTCTACCTAGCGTGTCGTGGATTCTTACAAAAGAGCAACTCTCATATGTTAAACATGTCATAAAACAAATGAGAACTCCAACAGGTTATGCACATTCTTTATGCAAGTCATTTACCAAAGATGGTAAATTAAGTGGATTGAAATCACATGATTGGCATAAGATATTGCAATTCATACTTTCACTTTCTCTTTGAGGTCTCTTTAATGATGACGTACGAAATATGCTTTACAATTTGTCATCGATGATTAGATTTGTATATTTTTTTAAGCACTTGTATAAATATGTGTTATTCCAATTTTTTTATGTGTCAAACAACCTAATGTACTATCAATCTTGCAGGTGGATTTCCTGAAAAGAAATAATTAAAAATAGTGAATTGGATTCCATGAAAATCCAAATGATCGAAGAAGTATCAATTGCAGGACCTGTGCACACGAGATGGATGTTCTACGTTGAGCGCTTTACGAAAGTTTTGAAGGGCTTTGTGAGACAAAAGGCAAGGCCAGAAGGTAGCATTGCAGAAAGTTGGCTTGTACAAGAATCTTTGTTTTATATCACCGAAATAATCGCAAAATTACATCCTGCAAGTCCAAAAATGTGCTGTGAAGAAGAAGATGAACGTGTTAAGGGTGAAGTACCACAAGGAAATGGTGTGCAAAAAAAACTTTCACCTCAATTAAAAGACAAAATTGACACATTCATATTATATAATTGTGGACAAATGAAAAAGTGGATTTCAAGGTATGAAGAAGCCAAAAAGGAAAGAAACATAACATTGAAACGAAGAAAAAATATCAATCGAAGAAGGAGGAGGGCGTTGGAGAATGACGAACCTTTGGAGCCTTTACTATGGGAATTTGTTCGCGGATGTGGATGGAAGGTTAGTGTAATATTGTTTTTGTGAAGTTTTGTTTTTGTACTACTCAATATAGTATTTCTAATTACACACATTTGTTTTTTTGTTTTTCGTGTTTTAGTATACATCATACACTACCATGTGGGCATATGGACACCATTACCATGTTGAGAGAGTTGACAACAA